>JAQQZR010000001.1:20447140-20465583 GCA_030068235.1 Notoglanidium macrostoma | reverse complement strand
CAAGATGCTGGGATTGGCTCCAGCTTCCCCGCCACCCAGACGGATAAAGCGCTATAGATAATGGATGGATGGATGTGGGAAAAATTGAAATGTTAACACTTTTTTTTTTTTGGCATTTAAGTCACATGACGTGACTTGAAGAGCAAATGGAAATGCTACCTTTCGGAAAAAAAGAGTGCTCTGTAAGAGCATAAGCCCAGCTTTAATTGCAGAACATCACTTTATGGAAACACAGACTGCTAAAACTTTTAAAAATTTCGCTTCTATTTTTGCGCAAAACCACGATGGAAACCTGGCTACTGGTTGTTTGAAATCGTACTTGTGTATATAATGATAAATCCATTCAGCCTCAAATTACCAAGTGCCTTCATGACACAGCTGATTTACATTACAGCGAAACCCAGAAAAAAAATCTATAAAAGCAAAGCTCGAATTCGAATTAACTATTCGCTACTCCTAAAGAGTCACATGCTTTCGCCACTCACAAACATGTAATATTGGATCATTTTCCTCAATAAATAAGTGACCTTGTGTAATATCTTTGTTTCTGTTGTTTAATTGGGTTCTCTTTATCTACTTTTAGGACTTTCGTGAAAATCTGATGCTGTTTCAGGTCATACTTATGCAGAAATATAGAACATTCTAAAGGGTTCACAAACTTTCAAGCACCACTGTGCCTGTATGGGCTGCTTTTATCTCTGCCATTAACGCAGGGATTACATATTTTTCTGACGTTCCCCAGACCACCTCCAAATGTAGTTTGAGTGATAGGATAACAATGTGTCTTCGACACACATCAGAGCCCAAACACATCTGTACTTCACATCTGCACTGATCACTTACAACCCAGGACCCATGTTAAAGAAAGTGATATTTTACCTGCGTTTCGATAGTTGAATTTGAGGCATGTATGAAGCAGTCGAATAATTTTAGTGAAAACATGAGCACCGTATTGGGAAATGTGTGTTAGTGTGAAAAAACAAAACAAAAACAAAACAAACGGAATATCCCCACCTTAGTCAAATCAACTCTTTTTTGTTTTTTTCACATTTTCCAAACTACAGCATCATCATCAACATTTCAGCAAACGAATCATCTAGTAAAGAGAAGTAAGGCGCTATTGACTCAAGGGTCTTTCCTAACAGAAGGCAGCAGACTGTCACACTTCTCATGATGACGGAAAACCTTCTTCTTTTTTCAGTGAAAAACTCTTGTACAGATGATGCTGCTGTAATGCTAAAGCACAAAATTGTGTCACTTGGACAGGAAAGTTGCTGACGAAAGATGTAAGACTCCGAGAGAGACAGAGAGAGAGAGAGAGATTTCTCTGAAAGGAATGCCCAAAGGGATGAACTCATCGTGTGACATGATCACTTCTTCCTGTTTTCTTAAGCATATAAGACGTTCACAAAGCAACACTCGCACATTCATTCAGCACTGCTTTAGCAAAGGGCACGGGGAAAGCTGAGAAACAACTGCAACATGTATTTCAGCCGGAAGATGCGAAGCCTTGCTTTTATCGCCTTCTTTGTCTGCATCGCTTTCGCAGCAGCAGGTAAGTCAAAATTTCACTTTTACTTAATATGATTTACAATCTACTGTATTTCTGTAAGTATGGTTCATAATAAACTACACGTTTATAGATAGTTTAAAATAATCAACATTTCATCTTTTTTGCCCATCGTCTCAGCTGAGAAAGCATCCGTGTGCTGCAAGGAGGTTTCCTCCAAAAAGATCACCGTGCCCATAACAGGCTTCAGACTTCAGCAAGCAAGACCTCCATGTGTCAAAGCAGTCATGTAAGTGATCTTAACAGACTAAGCACATTTATGGATGTATCGTTCCATAGCGCCGCATGCATACTCAATCGCTCCTCCGAAAACTTGTCTTTCTGCAGCTTTTACACAGCCGAAGGTGCCGTATGCAGCCACTGGAGAGAGAACTGGGTCAAGGACAAGGTCATAGAGCTCAGACGACTTCAGGCCAAAGAGTAAGTGCTTCAATACTAACAATTATTATTTGTTTTGTTTTTTCGTTGTTTTTCGAAAACTTTAACATTGCGAATGTTTTGCGATCTTTCCCACAGGAAACTCCTGAAGACGAGCACTACGACGATCGCACCCCAGACGCCTGGCTCCACCTCCAGCTACAACACCACTTCAAACAATTAAACAATTTGTTCTTTGTTCTTTTCCATAAATTATTTATTTTAATTTATCCACTTGAAAGAACCCGACTTATTTATCTGTTTTGCATTTTTGTCTGAAATGAAATTGATTTTTCAAGCATATGACAAATAATTTAGCTCTAAAACAAATGTTTACATAATTTAATTTATTTATATTGTTTAATTTAAAATTTGGAAGACTGTGACTCAGCGCAAATAAAGGTTCTTTGACAGCATGTTTTGTATTATTACTTTTTTTTTTTTATGCGTTTACTTTGTTTATAGAGTTGAACAAATGAAGAGTTCGGTGGCAAAAGCAGATGATTCCATCATTTTTCTTGTTTGTTTTGTCTGCTTTCCCTGATGGACCTGGCAATCTAAATTGATATGCGATAAGTAATTCATTTTCATCATAAAAAAATCGAACTTTCGTAAACAAAACTAAAAAAGAGGTTTTTATTCACGTTTAGAAGCAAGAACTAGTGACCTTTTTTTTTTCACTTCAGAAATGCCATAAAAGTTTACTTATTATGACTGATGGTTAACGATTTAAGAAAAACAAGTCTAACGTCCCCATAATAAAGCTATGGGACAACCAACAAACAAGGCAGTCATTCAGGATTGTATGCATCTGAGGTACGTAGTTTGTCACATAGCACATATGTTGCCCTCCAAGTTGGACTCCATCACAGAAAGTCACCTTTCAGAAAAGAAAAGCAGAAGAACATTGCTTCACTTTTACTAATTTGACTTCTACAAACCCTAGGGTTAGAGTTAGGGTTAGGGTTAGGGCCTGGAAAAAAGCACCCCTGGACTATTTAGAAGTGAACTGAAGTGATCGCAGAATAGATTTGTTCATTAGAAACGGCTTAAAATCGAGATTGACAGGAATATCCATCATGGATACAGTCGTGGTGTGGGCGGAGCCTGCGTTAGGGAAAACAATCTTGCATTGCTGTGAAAAGTGCTGTTTTTAAACTCAGATGCTGATGTCAGCAAGCTTGTCTTACATGGACTCATTGCTGTCGCTTGACAAATAACACTACGTTCAAAAATTAAATAGAATCGGCTTGGATTGTTGTCCATGTCTTAGGATATGCCCGAAGTGTCGTAGTCAGATATCTTCTGCTATCTGATGGTATCGCCTGGTAAGAGGCAATATTACATTTACTATAGATATGATTACTGAGGTAAATCACAGACCTGTGGAAAAGTAATGACTGCAAGAATGAGTGGGAAAAACAACTTAAACGTAAGCCGAAGTAGTACAGGTTGAAAATACAAAATGTATTTTACCCCGAGGCTTGGCCTATTAAATTCTGGTTCGTTTATTTTATCCTGCCAGACATGTTCATTAATGCTGCACAGACATGTACAATTCTGTCAATCATGGCCTCTTCTCTCTTTTGTCTCTCATCCCTCAGACTCTTCACCAGGCGCAGAGGAACCGGGCCATCTGCAGGGCACCGATCCGTCCGTCTGCAGGAAACATATCAGATATTTGTTGGTACAGCTCTTCTCTTACTTTGCGTACCATTAAAACTAACATGATGTCTGATTCCTTAAGCAACGGAGAGCTGATTGCTGACTCGGTAACACCTACAGTACCAACGTGAATTCTGATGTTTGAAGTCACACGAGAATTTGCCGTATCTTCTGCCGACAGCTGTTTTCGCCGCCGAGTGAAAGACGGAGTAATGAGTCGGGCACCCAGACAGCAAAGACGTCCTTCAAAGTGAAGCCTCTGTCTGCAAGGATCTGAAATAAATAATATACATATACTGTTACTACACTGACTACACTGATATTCCATCAAAACATATCTGTGAATTGAAGCCTGGCAAGTCAAACACGAGGACTGTAAGCGTTCAAGTACACGTGTACTCAGCTTAGGAAAAAATGCAGGCCGTGATGCGGGTTGTTGTAGGGATGCGATATATTAATAAATATATTGATATATATATATACATATTGGCAAGAGTATGAATATGAAAAGATCAACAGTGTACATAAGACATGAACAAAATTTCAAGGTAAAATCTTACCTGATCCCCAGCATGGTGGGACCTGTGCAAGCAAAAACGATCCAACCATTGGGAAAATATATCAAGAAAGTTGCGGTGTACCAACGTGAGTCCAATAAACCACACATCAAATCGGTTGACGGGTTCCACCGTAGTATAACCAAAGTAATGAAGAGTTGGTCTCGTGTTGCTAGTGCCCTTGACTTTCCAAACTGTACCAGGTATTGACGTAGGGTGTCAAACACTGCCCCTGACAGGCCTGTCATGATTTTACATTTGACATCATTGCCTCACACTGTTTGAGGATAATTTCAATTGTCTGACAGCTTGAGCCCACCCCTTCCTGGCCTCATTAAGCTGCTGTCTCTCTAAATCATGGTCAACATCCTGAAAAGGGATTAGATCTTCTGGTTGGGCCAATTCTTCCAGCTGAAGTTGCCAATCTGGAGGAGGTGGTACTGGGGTTTCTGGTTAGGCTGTGGGAGTAGGACTGACGGCTTCAGGCTGAGACTGAAACTGCAGATGCTCAGGTTTCCTCCTGCATCACGGCCTTTTTAGTTTTGTAGCTGCAGAAGATCTTCTATTGGGGAACAAGGGTGTGTAGTATGGGTGATTTATATCCTCATTCTTAAACCTACAGCAAGACAGTTTAAAACACGGAAGTACATTTTTAACCAAAGGAAGGAGCCAGGAAGCTACAACCAATGCTATGTTGTAGGCATAGACTGTACGTTGGGTAGCTGTTGAAAAATGTGCTACTCAGTTTGCGAAGCTCAGGATAAACGCGGTAGGTAGGTCACTTGACTTATTAGGATTAATCCAACATTCATGAAACAATCAAACACTGCAAACGTAACATTAACGTTACCTGTAACAAAGCGCTGACTACAAACATACACGTTTTGAGATCAGATTCCAAAGGTGACTGATCTCATCCTGCCGCCAGATGGCTTGCGACCAACGTGTTCTCCTACTCGGTTCTGTCTCTTGGCTTTTTTGTTTGTTTGTTTGTTTGTTTATTTGCCATGCAGAAAGGCACAGAGCAAATTTTTTGGCATTGTGATGAATGCTTTGTTTTCTCAGTCAGCCCAAAATGTTTAGTTATATAAGAAGACGTCATTGAGGGTTACTCATAACAGCTGCATCACGGCTTGCTAGAAAATAGATCGGAGGCTACATCCACAGAAGTGCAGTGCCTTTTTTCAACAATACTACAATTACATACTACAGATCGACATGATTTAAAGCCCTCTACTCCCTAATGACTCCATTTGGCTCATATTCGTTCTCCCACCACTTTACATTGCCATTCCAAAACTCTGATATTCTTTTCAAGCCATTCCTTGGATTTGAGCTTTGGCTCAATATCATGTTGACATTTTCTCTTCATCTTCAGCTGTCTAAGAGAGACGTGCTGGTTTTTGGACCAAACTAGGTTTGTATTTGGGGCTATTCATGATTCTCCAGCTGAAAAGAAGCTTCATAGCTTCTTCATGCTTCGCTGTGACTATGGTGTTCTTTGGGTGGTGAGTTATCTTTTAGAATTATGCCCAGAACGTTTTACCTTGGTCCCGTTAGACCATAACACATTCCAAGAACGTAAAAAAAATATGTATATTCACTATATATATATACAATAAATGAATCATTCAAATAAATTCAGTGCATCACGTTTCTGTGTCTTTACGCTTGGTCAGAGGTGATCATCATCATCATTACACGTCATGTTCTCTTTCTATTCCAGGAATAAACGTACGTATCTGCGTTTACTGGAATAAGAATCAACTTTATAGCTTTTATGTGTCTCGTGACCATTTTATTTTCCTATAACACCACACCCGTTGTGCTTTATGGCTCACCGAATTCTGCAATTGCCTTTTCATCATTACTCAGATGTTAAGCGCTAATGCTGCCTACAAATGGTAAAAGCCATCTTGCAATATCAACTCGTCAACTCGGCACAGTCTTCTGAGCTACCAGTTCCTTTCCATGTTTTACTGCGTGACGCCGTATCAACACGGCCTGTCACACTGCGAACAGTGTAATGCTTGGGGAACGCACCATATTTAACAATTTTTTAATTAACACACAAAGACAAAGTAGATTTGTTTTATACGGATAGGCATGTCACTCGAGCAAAATCAAAACTTTCCTTTTTTAACAGTCTGTATTTATTTTTTTTCCTCATAGGAAAAACAGGAGGTTGAGAACCACTACAGCTGCACCACAATACGAATCCACGCATAAACGTACTTCACCATGAGTTGAAATGTTTTAAGAATGCTACTGGCAAAAGTGTAATACATCTTCATTTTGAAAAAATATACGTCTGGCTGTATTCTTTTCTCGCTTGAGCTGAGTATACACACAATATAGGGGTACACTATTCAGGGTAATAAATAAAGGGTGGAATTAATCAATGGGTCACTTAAGTTAAATTAAGAGTGAATTATGTGATTGTTTGCATGTTCCTGATCACAAAAATTCAAAGTGCTACAATAACAACCGTCCCATGTCTCCCTTATATATATATTAATTTACAATAAATAAATATACAGTTGATCATAGTTAAAACAGGGTTGCCAAGTCTGCAGTTTTACCACAAATCACGTTTGTTACTAAGCCAGTACAAGTGGCTGATAGATACAACATGACATAGTTATGTAAAATATAATGGCATGTGGTTAGCATCAAACAACAACATTAAACATGTGGGGGCGGGGCTTAGGAGCTGTTATAACCCCACGATAGATGCCAAACTATGGTTAGTTTTAAATTTGAATACGTTTTTTTTCAGCGTCGTCAGGTATAATCCGCAATATAAATGATTAAAAGCTCACATATGTATATGTCATGGCTTTTTATAATGGAGGCCATTATTGCGCCAACGACCCCCTAACACCTCTCAACAGCAAGCGCGTATTTTGTGCTACGTCAAATATTATTCAAGAGAAACTCATCCGTGTGGTGAAGGAAACGCTCTGAATGACGGAACGCCATGAAAATCATCAGTGACTATTTTCCTGAAACAGGACGTCCGGTCGTGTTCGGTACCTCGCACTATACTATGAGGCCTGAGAGTCATCAGTGTAAATTTAAGCTCTTAGAACAATACCGCTCAAAGGATGACACAGATGCGTTCAATTTATGCAGCTTTTATTGTGAAGGCATGGGTTTTGGTTGAAGATACAGTCAGTGGATTAAAGAACGACAATGGTGATATAGATATGTTTCAGGCGTTTGTTTTATTCTGGGACCGGACGACATGTTGTATTAATAACAACGTCAACGTAGATGTTTTTGGTTGGTGAAATTCTGCACAGTTTCAAATGTCATAGCGTAAGACAATATCGCGCAGCTGTAGCAACAAAAGTCAACAGTTCATATTGGTTTGAAAAGTTTTATTGATCGTTTGCGTGATATATGGACAGTACGTGACAAAAGATTAACAATAGCATTTGACTTTTTTTAATAAAGAAAGCAGACAGTCGCGTGAAGAGACGTTCACTCTCTCGCGGTGCCGTTCCAACCTGAGGTGTGGTTGACCTGGTTAGAAGGCTGCTGCGACAATCTTTTCATTTTAGCGCTGCAACGAAATCAACAAGTTAGCGTCAGTACGGGCAGGAAGTGCTTCCTGTTTACTTAGACGGTCTACAGAGTGTAGTATTCAAACTGCCAAACTTACTATACACTTTCTAACCAATTTGGGCCAAGAATGCTTGATTACCTGAGACGTGCCAGGATGTTGCGCACCCACTCGTCATTTGCATTCGCACACACTTTCTTGTTACGCTTTGTAAGGAATCTGGAAAAAGAACGTGATTTATTTGTTTATTAGTACTTTAATAAGATAATACTAGTATTGTATCATGTTATGTAAATACTACTCCAGAATTAGGCCTCGTAGGGTAAGGTTGGTCATTTGAGTGAGTGTATGTATGAAGGAGGTGTAACCACACTGCATTGTGGGTAATGGTTGGCGGCACGTTGTGGTGAGATGACTCACATGATGGCGTCGATGCGGCACACCTCGCGGGAACTCTGCTCCGCGTAACCTTTGATCTGATTGAACTCCAGTGGTATGCGAGTGTACTTGACACAGCAGGCAAGGTTCTGCGGACCATCTAGCGTCACACACACACACACACACATTAAACATTATTATTGTATACCTTCGTACATAAATACCGCACCCTGGCAAAATCTTTTAAAGAAAACTACTTATATTACTGTAAACCGGCAATTCAACAAATATTATTTAATATTATATTATTTACAAATTCAAACTGGACGAATCGCTTATGACAAAAAAGACTAATTATTTGAAAATATGTATTAAATGACTTTCAGGCCATTTTAACTCTCAAAACAACCAAGTGCGAGACAAACAAACAAAAAAAAAAAAACGATTTTACATTTTCGTCTGAAATTCTCCGATTTCGGTTTTTCCTCACGTTTAAATTTTATGACAATTCAAAGAAAAATTGCAATTCAATCGCTGATCACTGATGTTTTTGTATTGAATTTTTTTAACAAATCATAAAAAGTGCTAATTAATTAATTTAATTTATCAAATAAAAAAAAAAAGATGGCTAACAGGGGTTAAAGGGGGCAAGTCTGCAAAAACTATTTATTCTCACAATGTCCTCATATAGTGCTATTCATCCTACTCCTAAAACGACAGCGGTTACTGTTAATAATAAACGCATTGCTATCTGTTTATTAAGAAGTATTAGTGGCAAAACTTTGGCAAGTGGCAAAATCTGTATAAGCTCACGTTAAACGGATGCGCATTAAATCCCGTGACCTTTGCGACCTTTCAGCTACAACAGCAAACAATGTAACATATAACCTTCTAGGGTGACTAACGCAGGACACCATTTTCAAGTATCCACGAATCTTAAAGTTGAAAATTAAAGCTACTTACAGGCGTCTACTGTCAGACAGAACATGCACATCAGCCAGCATCCGGCGAAGACGACGGTCAGCGATACTTTCAGAGACATGATGACGAGCGAACTAGAGACAAACGCGTCTGCTGCTGTCTTATATATATAACTGAAGAGGGAGATAACATACCATAAGCTACTACTCCCACACAAACACACACACACACACACACACACACACACACATAGACACCTATTGTGTGGGTATTTTTTTCAAAGGTGCGGTGACTGAAACGGGGACAAGATAAAGGGGACAGGAAAGCCAAAAGTGGCTGATATTTCCAAGATATGCTTACCCTGCAAAAAAAAAAAAAAAAGAAAAAAAAAAACCGCCGACATGTTAAAGGTGAAGGAGTAAAAGACAGTCAGAAAGAAAAGTAAAAATGTATACAGCACAAATATTATGTTACATTTATTAACTTCAGTTACTGGTGAGGTGATACTGTATATAAACTTTGAAGTTGTAATTATTTTTGTAACGTTTTGGTTCCCGAGACCACAAATCAATGCTTTCGGTCTTGCCGTAAACCCGGGCGAGAATTTTACTCTGGTTTTTCCTGACCTTGACTTACGGAGACTCGGTTCTGTTTTGATTTTTTTTCCCCCCAGCACCATTTGTAACATCATTTCCGTGAACTATAACCGTCCTCGTTATAGTGCGAAATTGTAATATGTTGAGTTATACACTACCAGGCAAAAGTTTGAACACGCCTACTCTTTTTCATAGGTTTTTCTTAATTTTTTTTTTGCTTTCTACGTTGTAAAACATTACTGAATACATCAAAACTATCAAGCAACACGTACGGCATATACCGAATTATGTGGTAAACAAAAAAAATGTTTCATATTTTAGATTCTTCAAAGCAGCCACCATTTACCGTGATGATGCAATCGGCATTATCTTAACCAGCTTCATGAAGTCGTCACCTGGAACGCTTTTCANNNCAACCGCTCAACTAAGTAAAGAGAAACAACAGTCCATCATTATCCAGTCTCTTTTAAAGTCATAAAAATAAAGAAAATTAGAAGGTGTGTCCAAACTTTCTTAAAAAGCTATACATTTCAAAAATACTTCTGTTAAATCCAGAATAATCTTGCAAGGCGTTGCAGTGTTTGGTCTCGGGAAGCTGTATGAGCCTGCTGTGGGCTTTCCGTGTGCTGTTGCATTTCTTTAAACAAAAAGTTGTTACAACAGACAATAGTATTATATTTACTGTTGTAGTATGGTACTGTAGCACTTTGCTAGGAGAATGGGCAAGACAAACCATGTTCAAAATGATCATATAATACCAAAGTCAATGGTATTAGTCACTTCAAGAGGAATTTCATGTCAAACTCCATTGCCTATAGATTTGGTCTCAACTTTAAGATGATCTTAACCCGGACACTAATATATAAAGTTATTTAAAATGACACGTCATATTTTTAATACAGATACAACTCATTTTATGGCTAGTTCCTGTGATCAGCCGCTATAAACATTCATTCCCTTCCACCTCCACCGCCTCATAAAGAAGAAACCAGAACGTCGGTCTTATTCCGTCTCAGAAATCTTACATTTCCAGCTTCACCTCTGACACCGGAGACTCCATCCATAAAGTTTTCTCCTGAGACAAATATCCACAATTACTCATTTCTCTTGAGATCCGTATTCAATCCCTTTACATGTCTTCTATGAGCTGCTGAGACAATGAGTATGCACATTCTGACCAAATATCAGATTTGAGGATTCAACAGCTATGAAAAGATCCCAATTTTTTTAGCCTAGTCAATGATTTCCCAGGAATTAAACCACATAAGTGGGCAGCACGTTGGAGCTTTTACTTGTCTGCTAAACTATTGATCCTGATTCAGTACAGGGTGTGCAAACTTTTCTGTACGGGTGTAGGTGGGTTGTCCAGAAGATCTTGTTAATCTGATTGCAGAAATCTAGACCTATGTGGACAAAAGAAGAAGAATGAGTGCACAGTTAAACACAAAGTTGATTACAACGCTTTAAACTTTTGGATTTCCCAAAAGTTAATCAAAAATTCAAAGAAAAGATATTTTTGATTAGGCCAAACCAGGTAGTAAGGAGAATAACAATCATCGTAAAAGAAAAGCTGAAATAGCGACTGTTGTTAAACGAAAGAAAGAAAGAAAAAAAGGTCACATCAATCAGTTACACAAATTTCTGAAATTTGTGTCTATGTGGTGCGTCGAAGATCATGTCAGAGTGTTATTAATATATAGGGTTAAGTTTAAAGATTGAGGTTAAGTACACGTATCGGCGATGACACCACACGCCGTGTGCGTATGGAGGGAAATTTGTTATGTAATGTGCACAGGCCTCTACTTTACCATGACCCATTTAGCGGTAAGAATGATTTTTCCCCCCTCTGAGCAAAAAGAGCAAATTAACATGCTGTGCTTCCAAGTGACCTAGAAAAATGTTCTCAATATGAAGAAGCAACGTGACGCTGGTGTAAATGTGCTTTTGTGTATCTCACTGCGTCCTTAAGTGTGTTTTGTGCAGGATCCGGTGAGTGCAACACCGCCGTTAGCATGAAGATTGATAGAGGTGCATTTGCGAAGTGGAAAAACGGTCAGAGCTGCTTAGATAGAAAAATTTGTTCAACACCTTCTGACCAATCAGAATCGAGAATTTGGCCGAAAGGAACGTAGTTCAATGTTTCTTTATAATTATTGAATACCAAGTAGGGATTCAAATCATGAGAAACTTGATGGTGTGAAGTCTTATAAGCCTCTCATGTGGGAGAAGAATGGCAAATAAAGTGATGACACATTTTTCCTCGAGATGTAGATTATAAATAATACCCTCGTCTGCACTGATTAAAGCCAGCATCTCCTTTTCATGCTGTTACATAATATGTTGTTTATTGCTACAAATAATAATTCTTTGAATTCTATTTGTCTATTTGTTAGCACTTTTTCGATCCCCAAGTCCATTTAAAACATGACCAATCGTGTCCAATACCAAACTCCATATCACAATAAATTTCGTCTGTTCATATCACAGGCCATTTGAAAACAATCGATGAGAAATATTTCAGCTTTAATTCACTCAATCAGAGTTCAAGTGGATGAAATGTTTGCACACACGAAACAGACTGGCTGCCTGGAAGATTCTAGAAATTGAAGTAATGACTTTTAGAAACTTCTGATCATCCAATTCCCAAAACTAGGCCTACGGTGTTTAGAGCCAGCGCCTTTATGCTCTTGACCACTGAGCTACCAAAGCTTTTGTCACAAAGCTGAAAAAATGTGTCCGAGCAAGGAGGCCCATAAACCTGACTTGAGTTACACCAGTTCTGTCGGGAGTAATGGGTAAAAATCCCACGTGTGAAGCTTGTTGAAGCTTGTGATTCAAGTTCAAGCAATTAAAAAGGCAATGACACCAAATACTAACTAAGCTGTAGCCCCAGTGAAAATTGGATAAAAGCTGAAGTAAATCTGTCTCTTGGGTATTATTTCAAAATGACCTATTATGGAAATACCCTATTCAACTTGAGGGACTATAAAAATGACAGTAATATCAATGAAACAATGCAAGAAGCTAGACAAATACTGAGACTGAAAGAGGAACTAGACAGAATGTGGAAGGTTAAAAGCAGTATTATCTCATTAACAATGGCACTTGTAGCCTTGACCATGACCCTTACAGGGCTCCTACCAATTCCAGGAATGACAGCATTTAATCATGGTCCAAAACACACCTGTAAACACCCCCAGCCTGTTGTAGGAGACTTTTAGGTTTAATCAAGCCCAAGCCAGCTGGTATGCGCCATTTTACTGATGGCTACCATACCTTAAACCTATCCCAGATCAAATAGTCTAGTGCTGCAGAGATGTCAGTTTTTCTGGTAGCTTCTTCCGTCCCCACACAAGACCTTCTGGAGTTCCATCAAAGTAATTAAAGTCATTCTTGCCTGTTTGCTCAGTTTGCCTCTACGATGACTCATTGTGGTGTCTACAGATTTTTTTCAGGGCCTTCAAAACCACAGGGTATTTTGGGTACCTTTGTTCCCACTTGTGTGTCAACGCAATATTGTTTCATAGCTCTATGGACAATTCTTTTTCAATTCTCTTCTACGGCGGAGGAAATAGGATGGCACTCAATTTCAATTATCATAGGCCCAGTGGTTTGCCTCACTCCCAGTCTTCCTGAGATTGGTTTACCGAGTATTGCCCCAGATGTTTCCCCCACCTTTCCATTGGGTTACATCATGCTTGATCTTCACCCACGCACCCTACATCTGCACACACACAGCTTATCTGATTCTGAACACTTCTAAAAAAAGATTCACACACGGACAGTTCTGCTTACCAGCAGAAGGGGGCACTGTCTCTCTAAATTTGAACTTCTTCACATGGTGATGCTGCAATAAATGGTGGAATACCCAGATTCTGATTTTCCATTTGCTTCCTCAGAAATGACATATTGGTATGATGGTATGCATGATAAGGAAATCTTGCATCGCATCATTACTGTATACTTCAGAAACATACAGAGCAAACAGACGTGAGGAAAGAACATTAGTGCGATAGGTTTTCCTACTACGTTATCTAGCAGATTTTCCAATCAAATTCTTTAACACCCTCACTGCAGCTATAGGTATACATATGATATGTGAAATGTGGAAAAGTTTGTATAAGAATTTTTCTTAATGTAACCCTCAGGACTTGTGGAGCTCTAAGATTTGCCGAATGTTGTCTAGTCACTGCATTATCGTTTAGTTTGGTGTGTGGATGTGCAAATAATAATGAATAGTAAGTGTTGTTATGCTTTTGCCACAGTCCATATACCTCAAAGACTAGGCTAGGATCTTAAAGAATAAACTTCAGCCATTTTCAGAAATGTCCAAAATCCTAGTGTCACAAATTCGCTCTTTGACTTTTTGGCTTTATGTCATGTGCTTGTGTTTCTGTTCTGTTCTGTCACTGGTGTGCTACCTGACTGTGTTCGCCTGTTCTGTGTCCCACTCTATTTTGCCTTGTTGCTTGTATTAATGCATTTCTGTGCATGGTTCCTGTTTCCCAGCGAATATTAGATCCTTGCCTGGATATAATTACCTTTTCTACCTGAGCGCTGACTGCCACTAGGACTCTGATACCTAGTTTTCTCCTAGTCCTTGCATCACTTCCCACACGTTCAAGCATATGGGATCTCTTTTAACAAGACTTCTTGATAGTCGTTTTATTCGAGGGCTCATACTGCGTAGTCAGCGAGTGAGGAACCCTGTGCATTTCCCACAGCGCGCTGCAATCAGTGTGAGATTGCTTCAAGCTGCTTGTTGGTTTACAAATGCCACATTCAAACGATTTGGTTATTAATTAAAATGTAAAACATAGTTTTATAATTACAGCGTTCTCCTTTCTAATTACTTGACAGACTAACACTTTTTTTTCTTCTCCATAATACTATGTTATAAACACACCGTTCATTTAAATGCTACATTTTCACTCCAGTCCTTAATTCTTTACCCTATTACTCCATTACGATCCGTTTCTGTACCGCCACCTCTTCTGTCTTTTCGCTAAAACACACTCTGACACCCTTTCCTTGGTCAGCTTGTGTGGGATGTTGCTATGTGTCCGCTCAAGATTTCACGTCCTTCCATCTGGAGAGCTGGTGTATGTAGGAGGCTTGAGATTGTGGGTGCACACTTCACTAATTTCTTGACCTAGTGGGAGGTTTGCAATTTAATACTGATGGAGGAGAGAGAGCGAGAGAGAGAGAGAGAAGTCAGGATCATATTGTTTTCTTCTTTCTCTGCATGGCTTCTGCAATAAATGTTTCATCGAGGCTTTAAAATTAAAACTGCTCCGAGGACACCTGGGATTTGATGAGCAGTTCACAGATATAGGTCGAAGACGTCAGAAACGGGGGTGTCAAAATTAATCTGAGAACGTGGGATCACGGAATGCGAGCCTATTGTACTGTAAATGAATAGGGTTATTGACTGATCCTCACACTTTTTTTTTTTTTTCAATGATCAGTTTTGACTTGAGGTACATCATGAGATGTAGTAAACGAGGCTCAGATGCATCTCCTCTTGTTGCCGCTTTTCCACCAATGAAGATATTCATGCACGAGCTGTCGCTTGATATCCAATCAGTCCGTGCTTTGCATTACACTTGGTTTGATTGCAGGACCATAACGCTGCTGGTGTGGAACTTGGGAGGTTTGAGCGATGTCTGTGGAGGGAAGAGGATTTATTTGTCATTTAGACATCTCAATTAAACTTCTCGTTTCACCTTCATTAGAAGATTTTTTTCATTTTTGTTTTCCCAGCAATTATGCAAAATTGATGTCCATTCAGTGGTTCGGTTCATGGAGGAAAGAAAAAAAAACGTTTTCACTGCAAGACACAACAAATCTGCAAGGAGATGTTTATTTAACATTTAAAGGAAGGAGTCTCCAGTGTCAGCGCTGGTCAGGGTTGGTTTTCCACCATGTGAAAGTCTTTAGCAGGGGTTTTTTGTGATATGGCAAGCTGTTATTACTGTCAGGATAAATGTGAGGCTGTATATGACGTAAGCGATAACTTTGGCTCGTTGACATTCCACAACATAATTCTGACCAAAAAGCCAACCGTTATATTTTTTTTATAAGAGGAATAAACATCAGAATGTGATGATAGGGGACAATAAACTTCGGTTTAGTTGTGTAGTGAACTGCCATGTCTGGTTACGAAATCATTGGCTTGGTTTAAGAACTGTTACTTGGTACTAATATTTGCCTTGGCTGGAAAACAAGTATGTGTTTTCCAGTTTTTAATACGCATTACTATGCATTTAGTTTAAAGTATAAGTGTACTGTGTATCCTCAAGACTTCTCTGACTCTCGTTTTTTTTCTAAAAGCAGCCCCATTGAGAATCCACGGGGATTTCGAATAAAGAGACGATTTGAAAAGAAAATGACTGCTCATTTGAGGTTTCCGGGCCAAAGGACGCCGCGTTTGAATGGTTGATTTCTGCAAAAGGTAACATGATTTTACCCTAGGAAAATCGTCTTGGATTGACTGCCTACGCAGTCTTTCTTGCCTTCACCCCTACTGAGGCCTATAGTTTCTCTACGGGGCCACTTAGGGGGTATTAGTCTGATGTCAGCTGAACGTGCAATCGCAAATAGCTCATTGTCTCGTTCCCTCACGTGGAGACGACTGGAGCATTCCGGGAACTGTCTGAAGAAAACAGTTGGAAAGCCGAGCTGCTTCAGTTTGTACAGCGTTTCTACACCTAGGGTCCAAGGGCTTGTTCTCGGAGGCTATTAATACTCATCTAATCCTGCAAATACCAAAATCCATATCAAACTGAAACGTCGTGTTTGACGTCCGTCAGTACTATTTGCACTACAACAACTGAAGTCCGAAAAGAACTGAAGAAGAAAAAAAAGACATGCTTCTTCACACTGCGCTCAGATTTATTTTTTTTTGCACCTTCTGTACGTGAGAAAAGACAGCTGACGATGACCATCACCACCGCCGCCGCCGCCGCCACCACATTCACAATCATGTTATGAATCATGTCAGGGTGAATATTGCTTTGAGAGTGAGAACAGTCTGCAAATAAGAGTGTTTTATCTCAGCCTGTCATGAGTGCTGTCATGCCGTAACCTCGCATACCATGATCCTGATCATTCCACTCATCACGCAAGGAATGATTATATTATAGCGAAATGATCAACGATGGGGCGGAGTCCTTGGTGCACGTTGTTATTTCAACCAGGCGAAATTTTACTTTCCAAAATGGGCAAATTCACCCAATTACTTTTTAGGATTTATAAAGTATGTACTGTTGCTACATACAGTGTCATTAGCTTTATTCATGATAGAATACCAGATCACTGATTTATGTCTCTTGCAATTTGAAATATTTTGCCTTGGAATCCATGTACACTTTTTTATTACATTTATTTATTTTTTTCCCAGTTATGGAAGACGAGTCTCTCAACAAGAGCGTGCACTCCATCTGCTTCCTTTCCTTTCATTCCGCTGCCAGCACACGATCCGACGATTTACATTCACAAGCGTCCTCTTCGCGAGCCGATTCGAAAACGTTCACAAAAAATAATAAATGAAGATGAAGGACGGTGAGAATTTCAGGGACGGGAAGAGGTACGTTTCCACTCTCGTGCTTGTTGGAATTGCTACGGAAGTACAGGACGCACCATCACTGAGCTGCTTTTGCGCTCGCAAATGAAGCCGACGGAAGAAAAAAAATTTCCATTAACCGCTCTCGCTAATGTGTCCGCTAGCTTTGATTTCATTATTAGTTTCCACGAGTTTTATTAGCAATGTTTTAAGTGGTGTTTTAATGGCACGATTTAGAACAAACTGTACTGTGTATTTGGTGTGTGTGTGTGTGTGTGTGTGTGTGTGTGTAGATTAACATTCTCCTCCAGGGGGCGACCAGAGCTGTTTATAAACACATATTTTGGTTGTTCAGCGCTACCGCTAATGACTAACCTACAGGGCTTCGTGCTCACAAAGCAGCACTGCGAGATTTCTTTCTCAGTTTGTTCTGGAACATCTGCGATTTTCCCTGAAGTGCAACGACTCAGTGTTGACTCAATAATTTATAATTAAAATAGCTTCATATTGTCATTGATGTATTATCGACGTCAAGGGAAAAAAAAAAAAAAAAAAAAAAAACGTTAAATCGCGGTTCTTCTTTTTTAACTTTCAAAACAGCCATTGACCTTGAGTTGGTGTCATTTAGATTTTTAGCTACGATGAACGTTTTAGACAGATAAACAGTTAAAACAAACATTTCCTTTCGTTTTTTTTTCTTCATTTACGCGGTTCACCTTTCCCCTCTTCGCGCACTTCCTTTGCACTTTCCGGTGCCAAGGTAATTAAATATTTTCCTTAGTGCAAGGATGACTCGTGTAATTTCCAGTTAATGAACCCGATGGGATGGCAACCGTGAGTGGAAAGGACGGAAAGGACAGCGAAAAAAAAAAAATGATGAGGGATTATTTTAGGCACCGGTGCCAGAAGAGAGGGCACGGTGCCAGGAGAGTGAGTGTAACGCAGACTTTATTAATGCACCGCATCAAATTGTGCTCATTTCAGCAAAAGATCATGTGTGTGTGATGCAGAAAATGTAATGAATAAAGACATAAATGTCTTGATAGTGAGCTTACTATGAAGTGTGACTAGAATCTGTGCCGAGTTTGTGACACGAGTCGTTCGGCTCAAATGGTCACGTTTTTACAATTCGGAAAAGAACAAACTGCTGTTAATGTGCGGGACGATACTCCGGGGTCCTGGGTTTGGGTAACTGTCCAAAAACATA
>JAQQZR010000001.1:20419640-20442140 GCA_030068235.1 Notoglanidium macrostoma | reverse complement strand
AACGACATTTTGAGACTTTTCGGAGCCCTACGAGTCTGCGAATGAGTTACCGTGGAAACGATAACGTATCAGAACGTGGGCATCGATATAAGGGGCCAGTGTTGAAGAATTCAATAGCGCTGTGGTATGAGATCGACTCTTTTGTTGATGAATAGGAACGCGTAAAGAAAGCTAATTATCTACATTGGCTGATTCGGATTCAAATCGAAATCTGAAACAGTGGTGCATGAGTGTATAGTGTGTTAGTGGCAGCTGCAGGGGCAGTAAAAGCAGAGGAAGCAGCACCGGGGAGGTCTGCTTGTCATGCGCTGGGTGTGTTTGCCCCCGAGTCTCGGTGCGGCTCCACACACCGGTGTTGATTGCAGCGCTGATGCTGAATGGGGGGCCGTAATCTAGCCATAAGCCCCGTTTGTTTACTGCAGATGTGCCTGCATTGTCATGGATGGCAGCATTAACCCAGCCCTTTGGGGTTTTTTTGTTGTTGTTGTTTTGTTTTGTTTTTCACCAATCCACTCTGGACCACTTTCTCTGAGCAAAGGGGGCCGAGATTACAAGGGATCTGCACCGTCAAGGGCAACGTGACGACAGAGCCGGAGACATGCGAGGACTTTCACATCCATGAAATTCACATGTGGAGAAAACATAACATCTACCACTTTAACTCATCATTTAATACGGGACATAATGAAATATCGTGGATGCGTTCATAGACTAGATAGCACTGCAAATTATAAATAAATAAATAAATAAATAAATAAATAAATAAATGGAAATGACTTGAATATAAGGCAAATGTAGCCGATGTCTCATGATCTTATTTAAAAAAAAAATAAATAAATAAACGATTTCTAGTTTTTGTTTTTACTAATTTCAG
Organism: Notoglanidium macrostoma; assembly: GCA_030068235.1. NCBI lineage: Eukaryota > Metazoa > Chordata > Actinopteri > Siluriformes > Auchenoglanididae > Notoglanidium > Notoglanidium macrostoma. Next base: position 20,441,266 of record JAQQZR010000001.1, on the reverse strand, counting down.
ATTATCGTATTCCTTTCACAGTTTCATGCAAAAAAATATATATATTTCTAGCTTTTATATAAATACCGTATATTGAGTTGCTTAAATTGTGCATTTAACTATTTAAAAAAACATTTTTTTTGCAAAATTATCGCATAAATGGAAAATTTAATACCTGTAACAATTTATATATATATATATATATATATATATATGTTAATCATTAGTTTTTTAAATAATGTTGCAAAACTGCACGACATGATCACAATTGTCAGCACGTCAAAAAAAATAAAAGAAACTATTTTGTAAACAAACACTGGTAAGCCATTTCAATCGCTTTTATTGATTAAAAATGGGTTTAAAAAAAAAACAAAAAACCTTGGACTTCCCGTATAGCACGCTGAGAAATCGGACATTTACTGATTTTAAAACTTTCAAGCATTTATTTCTAGGAAGAAGGAAAGCGAAATCATCTGTTAAAACCTAACACAAAACAAATAAAGATTTATTTCATTTTAAACATATTGCCCTATATCGAAGATATTTTCACTTTCTAAGATTTCTTTTTTTTTTTTTTCTTAAAAGATTGATAGTATTTTTTAGTATTTCAGTGTCCTTTTCGTCGAGCCAAAGAGCAGTAAGTTCACCGTGCGCTCATACAGTCTAATATTTCTATTTCTACATTATAATGGCAACGAGAAACTGAATCGCTGCCTCTGTGTTAAAAATAACGAGGACAAATCTGAACATTCCGGTTCATGTGGATTTCACATCACTGACAACATTGTCCTGTCTAATTTTTGTGAAGCCATTAAAAAAAAAAAGCAAAGAAAAAAAAGCGAAAGCATCTGTAAAAGTGAGCATTTCTGTGTGTTTGTGTGTACAGGACGCATTCGGTTTGTTTTGGACGGGGCTACTCTGCGGTTTGCGCGTTTCCCTCCAACCACATTCCGAACTGCGACGCCCTGCCAGCTCCGAAGTGTTTGCTTTCTTGGCGCGGACGCCCGGACTGGGGATTGTTTGTGTCTTTCTGTGTATGTTTTGGCCAACCGTGTGACCTTTTAGTGGCAAAAACTTTTGCTTGCTGCTTTCCATCTGGCTAAGCGCTCATACAGGACTTGTGTGTGTGTGTGTGTGTGTGTGTGTGTGTGTGTGTGTGTGTGTGAGTTCAATACTATAAAATTCTTATAGAAATGCAGTTTTACTGAATTCTCGAATCTGATGAACTTGCTGTATACATTAGCGTTTCTATAGTAACAGCGCGCACGGGGATTTGTACAACGGACAACGCCATATAAACAAGCGTACCATGATTGTCGATGTGGTGACGTTCGTGGGAGGAGTCTCCAGTGTTGAAAAAAAAGTTACGTTTTCCGTTAGTTTGCGCTCGTTACATTTTCCCGCTAAATCGACTAGTGTTCTTTTGCCTGCTTGCGAAAATCCATGCTTAAGTGTTGATTTGTTTCGTAACGTTAGATAACACTATAACTGAAAAAACTAAACAAACAAACAAACAAAACGTGGCTTTGATCATTGTAAAACGTCGTAAGCGTTCGTGGGTCGCCGGGGTGTGAGAGGAATAAAACATAATCAATGTAAGAATGGAAACGGTGCAACCAGACAATAGTGTGTTATCCTATGCATTATAATATTAAACGGGGTTTTTTTTTCCCCCGCTCTTGCCCTGCTGACGTTCAAGCTTTTAATATCGGATGGATTATAACTTGGAATCTCAATTGTATATTTGAATATTTTTGTCTATTTAAGATCAAATCCAGTGCGGAGAAAAGAATCGATTAACATTTCGTCCGTTTCCGTTTCCATGCATAATAAATAAGATGAAGAGGTTTTTTTGGCGCAGTTATAATATGACAAATACTTATCCTTAATACTTATACCATAGGGCAAATCGTACCTTCTAGTTGGATATTAACTCAAGCCTGAGTCAGATTGTGGGAAAAAAAAAACCCCTACAAAATCCTGAAAGCGCATGGCTTCTCTCAGGTCGTGTACTCCCACACGCACCACAGGACAGGAGGAGGAGGAGGAGGAGGAGGAAGGCAGTCCGTCCTTTCAGCGCCCTTCATCTCTTTCTGTCAGGAAGAGTTTGGACAGCGAGTGGGTGGACAAATGAAAGCCCCCCTAACCACTCCTTTCTCTCTCTCTCGCTCTTTCTCTCACTCAATCCCAATCAGCTGAGACTGGGACAAAAGCAGTGTCTCTTTTGTCTTGATTAAGCTCGTCCGTCCGGGGGCAGGAATCAGGGTCTCGGACGTTAATGTGGATTGGATGTAAAAATCGCCCTCCATCCCGACACTCTTCGATCGCTCCGTCAAAAAAAAAAAAAAATGACTAGCCTTTGACACGGGCATGCCACGGCCGTTATTAATGACTGCTAAAATGTAGCTACCTCAAGGTCCGGCGCTGAATAAATATCATTCATCACCGGCGCAATTCAAACAAGTAAGATAGATGGGTATTAAAGTACATACTTCTGACCAGTGGCGATGTGTGTGTGTGTGTGAGTGTGTGAATGGTTAACATGTTTAACGCAGGAGAAATGTTTGACTCCTCAAGCACGGGGGAGTGCAAACATACCGCAAGAAAGCCATTTCTCACACAGCGTTATCGCAGGTCTGGCTTCAGAGGGCTAACAGGAACTTCCTGTTCCAAATACTTCGATGCATTGTTTCGCTTCAAATCTTTATGAATTCAGGATTCAGTAGCCATGTCACATCCAACCCGGTATCAGCGTACGGCGTGTAGCTCGGATTCAGCCAAGGCCGACAAGTGTTCAGTCCGAATTGGCCCAAAGAATTTTAATGGCTCCGAGCTAATGGGATCTAATTGGCGAGCCAGGGAGGTAAGGATAGTAGCAAATGGGGGAAAGGACACGGCTCGGGTTTCACACAGGGAGGCCGGACACCAGGGACATTAGCGCAATTAAATGGAAGCTGAACTTCTTTCTTTCTTTTTTTTTTTTGTTGCATTTTTTTTTTTTTATAAAGAAACGAGACAGTGAGAGAAACGTTCGGGAACGGGTTAAAGTTCCCTAGGACCGGGACCTGAGAATGAAGTTACATATACAATACAATAAAGTGACGTAGAAAAGGTTCCGGCTTATCGCTCGATCGAACAACGTGTACTTTTTATCCGTTTATCGTGCACCGCAAAACAAGTCACGTTAGAGCAGATTATTAATCGGTGTTACCGATAATGGAGGTAATACGATTAACCAAAACAAGTTGAAATCTGCATTTCGATGAAATTTTCACATCGGTTAATTATTGGTCTCGGAGCTTGTGGAATCTTGCTGCTACTTAGGCGTCACTATAGAAACGATAAGAAACATTGTGAGCGGTTCAGAATATTCTCAAAGAGAAAAACACGCGAAGACGTCTTTTTGTAAAACAACGAACCGTAAACAACTAGATTTTGTTTATTCTTAAAAACGTAGAACGGCCAGGTTTTTTTTTTTTTTTAATTCTGGCGCAAGAAATTATTTGGAATGTTACTGTGTGCATACTGATGTAGCAGACTAGTGAGTGAAAGTGGAATATATATATATATATATATATATATATATATATAAGTTCAGCCCTGTTAGCTTTGACAGGTTTGGTGGATGGCTTTTCTCCAGACGCGTTGGGCTCTCGAGGCTGCTGAGTGGTATTTTTGGAGACGGTTCTTATCAGACCCCGACGAGTTTCTTGAATTTTGACACCGTCAAAATGCCAAAGGAGAAGCGCTGGGCATTGTGGGGCCTGACAGCAAAAGAGCTGGAGCCAGAGAGGTCACAAGATGACAAGTCAGACAAGATCAAGACCACCAGTGAGTCTGTTAGCGCCACGCTATCACACATTCTCGCATGCCCGAGAGAAACATTCCCTACAGTATAGAAAAAAAAAAAACCTCCACTCATAAAGCCTACTCATCCCTTTTTTTCCTCATCATTTGTCCTGAAGACTTTCCCATGGTGGAAAACAGCACCGACACTGTTTTGTTTCCTTTCTTAAATAACACCTTTTCTTTTGTCCGAGTCTCCGATTACGTCTAGTGTCTGGAATTCAAGGCAGAAACGACAACACGATTGGCAATATCACGCCTTCCGGCCAATCGGAAGCGAGAATCCATTCGCCTTGTTTTGCCATCCAAAGAACACCGAGCGGAAACAATTCGTCTACGAAAGACGGCAACGCAATTAGCGCTAATTGCCGTGCTCGTTCTAGCAAGGACGGCGTAATGTGTGTGAGCCGACTGCAATATTGATGTCATCTTCGTGTTATTACTTTAAACACGGCTCAATTTACACCTCCGGTAATTAAAGTCTCCGAGAGCAGGCGTTTTTAAGCGGCTTATCAATCGTCTAGCATCTGTAACCACCGCTGCCGCTTCTGTACTTCTTAATTAAAGGAGCCAGATGTCTCGTGGAGTTTCTTCAGGATCCAAAGCCACTCGATCCTTACTGTAAGGATCGTCCCTCTCCTTTTGTCCTATCTACAGTATAATCACACGCGTGTACTGTATGTTCATGCTTCGAGGCCAGGTTTACGGCCGCACCTTGGACAGCCACGTGGTTTCCACGTCCCATCAGAAATCAGTATGCCAGGAGGAACAGATGGAAGCAAGACGACGTGTATGGAATCCCTGATATTTACATATCTAAGTAGAGCTCCGAGGTCCAATAAAGACGTCTTATTAGTGGGCACGTATCAGCTACCTGGCTGTTTTTGCTCAAGCCCTGCCACTGTTATTGTTTCTATGTGCGTGTGCATGAGGGCATACGTCTGTCCTTTGCGCTGCATATGGCATTATTTGCTTTCGCGCATGTGTGTGTCCTCAACTGGCAAAGCAGCGTTCGAGCAAATGAAAAAACAAAACGGCCTCCCGTCTTTCCTGCCTTACTGCCAGCACCTGCCTCTGTTTACAGCTCCTGTTTACACGTCAAACCTCACGTCTCCGCCAGAACTCACAACTCGGGGGCCTGCGGATGTATGCGGAATGACAATAAAGGCTGACGTCTTCTTCTTCTTCTTGAGAGTAAGTAAGGGAGAAAAGACGACAGGGAAAATAATCCGCAATGGAATGATCAGCCATTCCAATCCATTTGTATTTACGTTCAATGCTGGAGGGCATCTGCGAAACTAGTTTTCACTTACCGGAATGTTCTCTGTTGCACCGGAGACTCCTTCCGTGAGGGTCAAATAAACGTAACCATAAACGCGACACGTTTTTTTTTTTATCTGTTTATTAGCTGCTGATCTATTGGCCTGAGCTGAAAGTGATGTCATCGTTACTATAGAAACATTAACGTATTAAGATGAAATCGTTACTGTACTGCAAATCTATCATTACAGCCATTATAGGAAATTCATGCATTAATTGGCACGTCAGATTTGAGAATCCGAGAGCGCCGCGGTGCGATAATTCCAGGATAACATGTCCTCTAAGAAATATTCTGCTTTTAAATAGCTAGCGGTCATGGTAAGTTGCTGAAATAATGTTTCATAACATGCTTCGCAGCGACTCTTTTCGGCTGAGATCATCGCTTTCTGCCTTTCCCCCCCTTCCTCCTCTCTCCTCCCTGCTCCGCTCGCAGTGTTAAGTAGAATCGAGTCGTGACAGCTGCTGAGGTGCTGTGAGACAGCCTCGCGATGTCTTCCCCATGCTAATGACTCCACTTGTTTTTTTTCGCAGCCTTGTGGGACACCCTAGCCCATTAAAGATCCACTATAGCGTCAAACATCTGAAGCCAGATTTTACCCAGCTAGCGCAGGGCTGTTATTTACATTCTACATAGACTTTAAAGAGCGGAGGAATTAGCGAGGAGAAGACGGGCTAGTTGTGAACCTCTCGAGGTGCTGGTGCGGCTTTTTCTCTTGCTTGAAGGAATACTTTCATCTGAACGTTTGGGCTAGTTTACAAATTCAGCTCATGACAAATCCTCATGCGTGATTAGCGACGTTCTCATTTTGTAGTCGGATATATTCGAATTGGAGAAATTAGTAAGATGGAAAGTAAGGAAAATAACAATAACCTTGCTGATGAATATCCATATTAGCCCTCTTTTTTTAATTACAGTGGAATGAAGGAAAGCCCATCAGAGACTTTGTCGACGGCGATTTGGTCGATTTCTGTTTCTCCGCAGGGACCCAAACCTGAGCTCAGCCCAAACAAGCTAGCGCCTGATCAGTGTTGAGTCTTGAATCCGTTCATATGCTCCAGAAAGAATGCTGAGACGTAACGGTCTTCACGATGACGACACTTATCTGATGCTCGAGATCATAACATATCGTGGTTCAGTTACATAAAATTCCTCGGTTAGGGAAGGTCGGGATAAACAACTATTACCTTTTAATGCTTTTCCATTAGCGATTAGTTCATGGCTAAGAATGAGAGTTGCGTGCTTTGCTAATCAGAAAGGAGATAGCGTCAAGACAAGTCTGGTGATCTTCCTTCAGCTACATTATTGCATCTTCACCTGCCCCAGAAGCCATGATGCTTCATGTTTAGGTTGGTTCATACGTTTACTGGCTCTGCTTTAGCAATTTTTTTTCACGTACTGGATACAGTCCAGTGAAATACTTTGCATCTGGACCACGGACAACTACTTGATGACCCCTGATCTAGAACATTTCTTTGGTGTACTTGTCGAGAAGTATACAATAAAAAGTAGTCCAATTGAAATCCATCTTGTAGATAAGACCTAGCTGCTTTCTAAGCCTGTTTTTTTGGGGGTTTTTTAGAAGAGGTTTTTAGCCCCCTCTTGGAGCATTCGCTCAATGTGTAAACCTCTCCATCATGTTCTTTGTTCCTCCATCCAATCCACCTACACAACTCCAGACTGCTGAGCGGATTCTTTCAATGTGCCCTGCCTGCATTCATCCCCCTCTACAGCACTCCTCCACTCGGTTTATCGAGAGCTTCCGTCACGCGGTTGGGAAAAGCATGCTCTTTGGACGAGTTGTTAGACTGTATGTAATGTACATAAAGGTCTGAAATGAGCTGCGTAATGAGAAATGGGCGGGGTTTTTTGGGTCAGATCTGCCAGGATGTTGGAACATCCCTCGGGGGTTGTTTGGGCGCTCTGTCTGGACAATACAGATGTGTGGGCAGATGCCATCTGGGGTTCGGAGAACAAAACCGGGTGAGGGGGCGCTGCATTGGGGAATTCAGTCAGGTGACCTGAGAATCCAGGAGGAGAATGGAAAATGGTCCGAGTGTAATCAATCAAAAAGATCGGTGACACAAATGACTAAAGACAACGGGCGCGAGGTGAAAGCGGTGCCCCCCGCCCACTGGTGCTGGCGATCAATACGGACCCAACGTGATTGGTGAAGGCGAACCACTGCCTTCTCAGGGCTAATTGGGCCTTTATGGTTGCGCAGCGTCTCGTGCAGATTGGGAAAATAAAACGCCATTCTCCTCAACGCTTTGATTGACAGTCGATGTCGGGCGCCCATCTCCGAACGCCAGATGCTCCTCCCGGCTTCATTATGCCCGCAGAAATGGTTTCGGCGGAGCAACGGTGGCGCCACAAAGCGTCACGAATCCGGCCCTTGGAGACCGAAGTCCAAACGTCACCTGCTCCTCCGGCTAATGCCATTATACGAAAAAGATCCCAACGTCCCCCGAACCCACAACAATGCATCCGCTGTTGTTGGCCAATAGGCTGCCAGGAAGTCCCCGCTGCGTTCACACAAAAAGTAGCATGCTAAAAGTCTGAGAGAACCGCAAGCTGGTGTTTACGTAAGACTTATGTTAAATGGTACCCCAGTTAGCTTAAAGGGACACTGCTCATTGCTCGTCCAAGGCTTTGCCGGCGTCTGTAATATTTCGAAACCTTCTCGTTTGGCGAACACGGCTAACGCGAGTGTCTCTTAGGTTCAGTATAACAACACCACGTTACATGTACGTATCTTGATGTACATTTTACCATCATTTATTAATACCGACGTTCCTTTAATCTTTCCTGGAGACGCGTAAGAATGTCATTCTGATGACCTAACAGAAAAACAAAATTCATGCCCTGCCCCACACTTCATAAAATCTTTACACCACGGCGATGTTGAATTCTCACTTCTGCTAACAGCAGCTATAGCAGCCGACTAGGCGTAGCTAATTCATGATCATTTCCATAGTAACTATACTACAGTTATAGTGCATAATCTAAGGCTAATGATAAACATTCATGTGAATTAACGCAAGCGTCTATCACGCTTTAGGATGTTTGTCGTTCTCAAGATTTACTAACGTTCTACATAAAAATGTTTTTTTTTTAATTTAAAAATATGAAAGCAAAAAAAAAAAATTTATGCCAGACTCTGCTGAACATATCAGATTTTTTTAAATTACTTTTTAATTATTATTATTTTTTTTTTTACTTATTTACATCACGCATGAATCCCTGTGCAAATTTTGCATGTTCGGAAATAATATGTTTTAAAATTTTCATTGTATACTTTAGACCTGAATGGTAAAATTTTGGACATTGGAAGATTATTATTTCAGGCATACTGTTTTGGTCTCTTTTTGTTAAACTCCTGGACAAATCTGTTGCGCATAAGTAAGTTTACGCATGAACATGTCAAGGTCTATAGAAGGAGTCTCCAGTGTCCGGAAATTTTCCGGCACGACATGAAATGTAACTAGAAATGGATAAAAAGAAATGACATGTTAGACTTTCATTAGGCTATTAAACGTTTTGTTCTTGAATGTGATCATTGAAAAATGTAACCGAGGAACAAAATGTTATCAGAACCATTTTGGTATTGATTATTTACCTACAAATTCATGTCCCTGTGCTTTTTGTTTTTAATTTATTTATATCTATTATTTATTTATTTATTTTTACCAGTCAGTGCTAGCTGTCTGGAAGACGTCTTAACGAGCTTTCCAGGTGGACAGAAGACGGTTGCCGCTCGATCCTTGGACAGAATGCACGGATGCACGAGCATCTGCCGGGCTATTGACGGAATCCGCAGCGCGCGCGTGGAGTGGGCGTCCTGCAGGCACGTGATTGACACTTTACGCAGAAATCCCAAACCATAAAGGACACAACATGCATACCCTGTGCACATGTCCGAGAGCCTTTTGACATGTTTTTTTTTTCTTTTTTTTTTAATTATTATTATTTTTGTGCGCGAACAGTAGACGGCGCCCTTGGACTTCTCACGCGCCAGGATAAACATTGCGTGTTTTCGACTCCTCTAAACTGGAAAAAGTAAACAGGAATGTTTTTTTTTTTTATTCTTTTAATTTTTATACTTGCGTGTGTGATGGAGACTTCACACATTTACCACACACGAGTGATTTATCTCAAATAAATCAGGTTTATTAAAAATAAATAAATAAATAAAAAAGCCCACATCATGAATACATGAATAAAACACTGCTAATTTATTTCCTCACTTAATTGTGTTAAAACAAAAGGACGTTTTACATTAAAACATCAATTTCGCTGGCTTTTTACGCTGTTTAGGTATCCCAGGACGCGGTGAGACTTTTTGACGCGAGCTGATTGGCTGCCTCGGGGTGACGGACAGCCCAGCAGGCCCCGCCCCTTCGTGTTGTCGAGGAGCGCGCGGCGCTTTTCGCTCTTCACTCGCTGCTTGCGCGACTTCGGCGGCGCTCGCGAAACGGCGCAAATGGCAACGATCGCGTTCTCAGCGGCTTGGGCTCTCTTATTATGGATATCACACACAGTCTCGAGCGCGCGGGTTTATCCTCCGAATGAAGGTAGGGAGCACGAGAATGAACGGGATATTATTATTATTATTATTACTATTATTATTATTCATTTTATTATTTTTAACGTAGAGCCGGGCTTTTTAATCATTACTGTGGTCCATATTAATGCGCTCTTAAGGCGCACCGAGACTACACAAGTTTGCAATCACGCCAGACTTTTATTTATTTATTATCTTTATTTATTGCAGATTTATTTATTTTTTATTGCAGTTCCAAAGTCCTTAAACCTCTTACGCATCGGAGCATGAGTGCGCAAAATGAGCTCGAGCTGCCTGTATTAATTATTACAGGAATGCAAAAAAAAAAAAAAAAAAAAAAAAGTAGACCTGCATAAAACAATTCATTGATGTATTTATTCATTTGCACATTTGTAAATCTACTGAGACTTAAAATAAAAAACAAAAATAAAATAGAAAGAAATCATGTTTTCGGTATAATTATTTGCACATGTTTTAACCAGGGCTCTAATATACATAAATATAAAACGAAAAGCACTCCAAACTGAATCCCTGGGGGAGGGGGGAAAAAAAAAGGAAATAAATAAATAAATAAATAAATAAATAAATAAATAAATAAATAAATAAAGCAGTCACAGTTTTATCCAAAGGTTGGATATTTCCAAACCAAAATCCTGATTGTTTTCATCGAGTTGCCTTCTAGAATTAGTGTAATTCCATGTTATTATATTCCATGTTTTCTTATTGCTTTATTATGGATATTTTCAGGTCTATATATCTGAAATACAAGATGAAATGTGATATCTCTGACGACAACAACAAGCGAGCAAACAAACAACAAAAAAAAACCTTTAACCTGATGAATGTTTCAAATCAGCTTTTCGACTTCTAACATATCTTACAGCACAGCGAATGCTTGAGAGAAAGGGGGAAAAACAGTTTTGTCAGTATGACGGGAGAACATTTCATGCAGGGTAGCAAAACCTTTAGATAGTAGGAGAGAACTGCCTATAGTCAGGCCCATGCATTATACACCAGACTTGCAATTAAGCAGGAAATATGTTACGAGTGATGTTCAGTCATTTTAAGATTCGTTGGATGTGAGTTTAGCACGCAGAGGAGGATACACTTGGCAGAAATCCACAGCAAAAAAAAGGCAAAATTCCCAAAATAAATGTAAATTGCGTAAAAAGGAAGGAATATAAAACACCTTCCCATCATGGTTGTCGTATGTCTCATTTCTTTTTGCAGTGACTTTACTGGACTCGAGAACAGTGCAGGGCGAGCTGAAATGGGTTTCCAGTCCAACAGAAGGAGGGGTAAGTCATTACAACAAAACAAAACAAATAAAAAAAAAAAAACTGGTGTCTCCTTAACTGTTTCTTCCTTAAGAGTACTCAATCAAAGTCCATTACACTGAGCATGGGATGATGGTTTATATTATGTAGCGCTCTATGAGGGATTTGCGATTCAGCCATTAAGTTATTACAGCACGGGGGCCTCAGTGGAAAAAACACGCAAAGTAGTTAAACGGGCAATAAGTTGCTGCTTATTGTAGAGAATTATTTGGAATGATAGTGGACGTATACTGTATGTAAGGCCAAAAACAACCAGCCTGCTCTTTTCAAAACAATGAAAGCCTATAAGTAAAATTCCAGCTTTCTATAGGAGGGAAAAAAAAGTTATTTCATTTGGCCTCAAGTAGCTATTCTACACTGATAATGGCTTTATTGCTGCGACAGTTGGACGTCTGAAGGAAACAAAACGTCATAAATCATGACAGGCCTTTAGGGACTTCTTTGTTAGTGCGCTATGTTTTTGTTTTAACCTCTCAGCGGAACCATGCATGGACCTTTTCTTACATGTATCGTTGGTTGCGATAAACCTCATCAAAGCAAACAGCAAAAAAAAACAAAAAAAACAAAACAAAAGAAATAAAATAAAAAGCACTCATTTTTCAAGTGCATATTGAAATATAGACTGTTGGGTCAAATGTTTTCTAAACTTAAAAATGTAAAAAAAAAAAATAAAAAAAAACAAGCAAAGGATTAAATACTGATGTTCAGATAAAGGCTCGAGTCTCCAGATACGTCTTTGCTAATAAGAATGTGGCCTCAGTTGTGTAAAGCTCTAATGGATACTTGACAACTTGACATAGCCTTGAGTGCTTCCAGATTTCAAGTGCATTTGGGGCCAAATCTTTTGAAACAATTTGCTTCTCCAAAAAAGCCCAGAGAGGCCATAATGTTTCCAAACAACACAACCTGCCAGATTTTACTGTTTGAGAAAATCCCACTTTGAAAGTTTACTTTGCAAATGCTTTTATTCTGAGGGGAGCTGATGGGATGGCAGATGCGTGATTAAATTCTCATCAGCAAGTGATCGATGCAGTGCGGTCTGAATGTGCAGCATGAGATGCAGTGCACCTGCTGAGACAAGGGTATGCATAACTAAATCTATCTTTCTCACTGTATTTTCTGTCAGTGGGAAGAAGTAAGCATCATGGACGAGAAGAACACGCCCATCCGGACCTACCAAGTGTGCAACGTGATGGAACCTAACCAGAACAACTGGCTTCGGACAGACTGGATTGCACGTGGAGCGGCCCAGCGCATTTACGTTGAGATCAAGTTCACTCTGCGTGACTGCAACAGCTTGCCAGGCGTTATGGGCACATGCAAGGAGACGTTCAACCTCTACTACTACGAATCGAACAATGACAAAGAGCGATACATCCGCGAGAACCAGTTCATCAAGATTGACACGATCGCCGCTGACGAGAGTTTTACGCAGGTGGACATTGGAGACCGCATCATGAAGCTCAACACCGAGGTGCGGGATGTGGGTGTCTTGACACGCAAAGGCTTCTACTTGGCCTTCCAGGATGTGGGGGCGTGCATAGCCCTGGTGTCTGTGCGGATTTTTTACAAGAAGTGCCCACTTACAGTACGCAACCTTGCTCAGTTTCCGGACACAACCACAGGTGCGGATACATCGTCGCTGGTGGAGGTCCGTGGCTCATGCGTGGACAACTCAGAGGAGCGTGAAGTGCCCAAGATGTATTGTGGTGCTGATGGAGAATGGCTGGTGCCAATCGGAAGCTGTCTGTGTAACCCAGGATTTGAGGAGCGAGCAGGGGCATGCCAAGGTAGGGTCTCTCATAGTGCTGTTTATGCCATTTGACATAGCACATCACTGTCTTGTGAATGTTCTTTCTGGCTTGTGGGTTCCTCTGAGGTTCCTGAGCATCTTGGAAGAGCTACACATATTCCTTTTTCAGGAGCTCCATAGTCCGGTCATTGGGGATAGCATTTGGCAGCATTCCAAGTAATATTCTATAGCACCCACATGGGTTTTCAGTTTCCAGACAAGAATTAATAAGCAAGATGTCACGCATCGAACGTGACTGTGTTGTGTTTTCTCAGCTGGACAATGTAATATGCTTACTCCACTACAGACAGCTGGACACTTAGCAGAGCTACGTGGATCAGGAGGCCGCTGCTGGATCTTTCTGTTCCATATCAGAATGTCTTAGCAAGAAGTGTTGGAGCTAATCGTTTTTGCTCAGGCACCGGGCGCTCGGCATATGGCTGAGAAATGCACTTTATATTAGATTGCGAGTTTGACTTCTCTTACACTGTCTTGCTGTCTTCCTTTTTCTGAAAGTGAACGTGAGAGATTTTGGTCTCAGGGAACAACAAAAGGCTTGCGGGGAGAGAAGGAAAGCATGAGTGTTTGTTTCCCTTTCCTTGTTCTGCTCCCCCCCCCCCTCTCACTTCTCACTGTCCGTGGCTTGGCTTAAGGGTTCAGGAGGGCTTCCCAGCATCTGGGTGAAGCCGAGGTCAGCGCAAATGAAGCGCAGAACCTCGAGATAGGTGGACAGTTTGAAAACGCCCCTCTGCCCTTTTTTACTCGCCTGTAAAAGGCATCTGGTCCAGGAGAGGGTCAGAGCTTGTGCACAGTTGATAAACGGCATGCTGGCCAGTCCACTGTTGGTTATTTATGAGGGTAGTCTCAGCGGGCTAATTACATGACAAATACACAATGTAATTTAGGGCTGCTTTGGGCTGGAGGGGGTTTGTACTGTCTCTGCAGGCGGTCTCTTGGTGAATGTGTCCGGGTGGTTGCTTGAACGAGTTCACTTTTAAGAAAGCGGGCAGTTTTTCTTGGTGACTCTTTTGTTGGTGGTGCTAGGCAGCATTTCACTCTCTTGCTACTTTGGGTTCTTTCTTGCTCTTCCTTTCTCGCACACTCTCTCTTCTCTTTGTTCAGCTGTTATGATTTAAAATGAAAAGCTGCCATAATTCAGTCAAAGCCCTGGGCCACATGGAGACTGGAAGATCCAAAGTCATTACAGTTTTAGTTCAGTCCCTTTTAGTACCATTTAGTTGGGGTGGCAAGTTTCACCAAACTCAAAACTTTTTTCTATTTTCATTAGTTCTTTAGCATGGTCCATGGCATCCATGGTGGATTAACCCATCAGACAATCCTCCGCAAACCAACAATTGACCGCATCCTCATTGAGGGAAGTTCAAAAGGTGGTCCACTCTCCCAGCATGAGGATGAGTGTCAGTGTCTCCTTAATAAGCATATATGGATAAGAAGGGACTTATGGGTTCACTTTCAATGTGAGGGGTGTTGCAAGGGGGAGAGGATGAGCTCAATGGGGCATCTATTGAGAATAAGGCACATGAGGCTCACAGCCCAGAAGGCGCAAGTTGCACCCTTTGCCTGATTGTTGGGGATGCTCGGGATATTAGGGGGGTGGCTGGGAGCAAGAAAAGAGGAACACTAGATGGGGTCAGGGGGGTCATCCCGGTTTTTCCCTTCACGCCCACGCAGTGACCGGGGTCACGGCCGAGATTGATTAAGACGTCAAAGTTTTGACAGCTCCGTCTGAGCTGGTACGATAGAGAGGGTGGACAGGAGCCACGAAGACCTTAAATATGAATGGAGGATGAAATGTTTGTGAGAGTTTCATCTGCCAGGAAGAATAAACTAAAGAAAGTAGAAATCAATTCTTTCAACCAATTGGTGCGAGTTCCTGAACTCTTCCAGCAAATATGTTCCAGCTAGCAATATGATAAGGACCATGATACATTTTTTTTATCTGTCTGCAGACCTAGGTAGGGAAGAATTAAAAAAGGGAAAAAAAAAAAAAAAGAATTGTGGAAAGTGGAACCGAAACAGTCTGAAGTGATATGCATTTGACATTTTGGCCAAAATGGAGTTTTAAGCTTGGGTGTAATAAGAAAACTGCCCTTTGTGTGCTTGATATTGGAAAGCTGAGCCATTTTTTTTTCCTCTTTGGAAAATGGCCATTGAGATCTTTTTTCAAACCTACCTTTTTTTCTTTTTTTTGAGAAAGCAGAATTTAATGTGTGAACTGTATCGGCCGACTTTGGCGGAATCGAAGATTTAATTACATCTTGACCAAACTAGTGTACTTAATAAACAAGAAAAAGCTGAGCTGTGTGTATGTGTGTGTGCACACCATGTCCATCTAATTACACAAAGCTAGCGTGTTTATCTCAATCCTGTCATAATTATGAGCAGGTGTGTGGGGTTCAACGTCGGCCTCAGCTGGGTCTTGTTGTTACTGTTTTTTTTTTACCAGCAGACAATAGCCTTCATCCACCGAAAATGCTTCCCATTATGAATATTCATTACTTCCGTCCTTTTTTTCCTACGCTTTTGATGGCAAGTGCATATGTTGATTCCTGTCACGATCCCCTTCAGTTGTGCATCCAGGGCTTCGGCGCTGGACAGTGAATGGGCCGTCAGCTGTCTTGGGTAGAAATGAGAGAAAGAGAAAGAGGGAAGGAAAAGAGGGGGGTGCTCTTTGATATCAAAGAGATACACCATTTGCATATTTTTGTAGGTGAAATGCAAAGGCAGCAAACTTACGTCTGTTCTACACAATAGCGTTCTGAGAGAGAGGCAGAAGAGGAGGCGTTCAACTGCTTTCTTTCTTTCTTTTTTTTCAATGCAGCAGGCAGTCTGGAATCATTGCGACATTTAAATTTAAATGAGATAGCTAACTGTCTCGCATTACATGCTCTGATCTGAATAGGATTCGCCTGATTTCTGAATGTGACACGAGGAATTTAGCCTCCTTCCTACCAATGCTTCAATTTGAGTGCTTGTCACTGTCAAAGTCCTGTTGTTTGTCGTGAGCGACAGTGTGTGTGTGCGTTTGCTGGCACATGTGTATGTGCATTCTCCTTGACCCCATGCTGTTGATCTTGGTTGGTTGCTCATGCTCGGAAATGCCCCTGACAACTCCCAACCCTTCACTTGTCAAGGGGCTGATGGATCATGGGTGTCCGAGTGTCCACGGTTACCGAGACAGAAAAAGAGACAGACTTAACTCCAATTGCCTGAATTGACACATTTTTAGAGCTAGCTCCTTTTGCTAGCCTTAAAAAAGTACTGTTAGCTTGCTAAAACCTGGCTAAAACACCTTGCTTAAGCCTTGACATCTAGTACTACTATGCGAACAATGCTACCAGTGTACAGACAATGAGAAACTTCCACTTCCACTGCTGTAATATTTGTCTAGGTGTTGAGAAAGCACAAGTCTGTACTCCTGCTAGCTCACTCCAGCAGAGTAGCCTTATATATGAGTCTTTGTGTTTCATTGACTTGCGTGAGACATATTGACTCATGGCTTGAGTAACCCTCCCCTCATCCTTGCCTGTTAACCCTGGATCTCTTTAAACCAGAACACACTGATATTCATGTGATGAGGTGTCCGTCACCATCACCACCAGACAACATCGGTTACCGCCGAGCAGTTAGCGCTTTGCCGCTTTCTATAGAGCTGGCTTCCATCCAGGAGGGTCAGAGGTCGCCTAAGTTAGCATCAGGCAGGGATGAGAATGACAGCGGGTGATCCGGAGGAAAACTAGAACCATCCTTTTCTTCGTCAAGTTGCTGCCCCCGTGATTTAAATGTAGGGCAGATTAAACTTGACAGTCGCCATCGCCGCTGAGTGTTTTTGTCTTGGGTTTTGATTAGAACGGTGCCAACATTTCTTCAGACAAATGCACCAGATGGATTGTGGGCCTTGGTGAATGTGCTTGTTTTGTTCCGCTAATGAAGCATTTGGAAAGGCGTCATAGCTTGATTTATGATGACAAATGACACAAATGAAATCCAAGTACCATTTGGTAAATCTACTCTGTATAAACACTAGACTGGTTCATGGCAGGAAGGGGAAAAATGGCTGGATTTGAAGGAGACTCTTTGTCAAATTCCCTCGAGTTCTGTTTCAACATAAACACCTGAGCCCATAAACAGTGAAAGTGAACTAACGAGTATTCTTATAGAGACGTGCTTCGGAAATGCTAAGGATAATTATTTCATGGCGGAGGTGCAGAAATGATGCTTTCTAACTGTTTTTCCACGATGATATACGGAATGGTTTACAGGTAAATCACCCTCATGAATTCTCAATTCCGATTGGTCTGAAAGGTGCTGATTCAGCAGCTCTGACAGTAGTTCAGCTGCAAAATTCAGATTTGAGTATGTTATTCTTCGTATAGTAACAACTTACACAGAGACCTCTATGAGTGACGTCGATGGAGAACGTTCGTTTAACATTAATGGAAGGAGTCTCCAGTGTCAGTGCAGGATGGAGGGATTTGCTGTTTATAGCCGTAGTACATACACATGTTTACGTTAAGTTGTCAGTATATTTAGCAACTATGTTTACTCTTAAACATGGTGTTTTTTCTGCTCTCATTCCAAGACTTATTTCTGCATGCTACATTATTTATTTCTCTATCATGACACGAAGCTCTACTTGCAATCCTGAGCCATATGTAGAGTATACTTGCGTATTGTCTTAAGATTATATCAGGACATGAAAATGTGCATTCTACTCTCATGTGGTTACGGCCATGCCATACGATCCCCGCTAGCTTTCCTTCATTTTCTTTGGAGAGAAATATTCCTTTAACTCGCCGTCCTGTGGGAAAACTATGCGAAACATGGGATCATATTTTCCTCACTGGTGGGGGGTGATTCTTGACTGAAGTGGCCTGGGGAAGGCTCCTTCCATGTCTGTTTATCCGAGATCTGATAGGACGTCAGTTAACAGATGTCAATTAGCTCGGAGTGTGTGCGTAAGAGCGGCGGCCGGATGAAAAGATGGATTGAGTAATGGGATTATTTAAGGGCCGGCAGCCTTGTTTCCACAATGCGGCGTAATCGCAGTAATTATGCCCGAGGGCTCACCAAGCTGACTGAACAATAGGCATTAATACTTGTAATTATTTGGAGAGGCTGAGGTATGGTGGGCTTGAAGTCCCCCAACTGAACTGAATGGGTTTGTTCCTTTACCTTAAGCTATTGGAGTGGATTCGAGCCCTTTCAAACCAGCTGCTTGGACTCAACCACTTGCTTTGCCATTGCAAGCAATTAGTTTTGACTTTTTACGGCTTTGTTAGGGGGAAGAGACAATGTTTGTGGACGTCTTGGTAATGCAGATGCTAATGGTCCGTAGCTGGTCTAGCTGTAGCATTTAGTGTTTTTCAGCTCTTCTAAGATTTTCTCATTAGCAATGTTGGCTAAAACATGAATCCTGCCTTCTTCCATGTGGTCTCCAGGTCAGCTCTTGGTATTAGCAGTGCAACACTCTCAAAAAGTTTCTCTCAGGTCAATTTGAAGGTGGTATCGCCAAACAAGCGGATGTGCTAGCGCCGTAGGATGCGTTAGCCACCCTGGGAACCAGTCTGGTGTCCTTTGTAATTAGCACATTCGTGTGACCGGTCGTTAACACGATTGCCACGGATTGTTCCAGAGGTGTAACGAAGGAACACCCACTTACAGCACAGGAGTCGACTTTTAGAAACCCAAGTCCGCATGCAGACATAACAAGCACTTCGTCCGAGCGTACACATCGTTTGATTTAAATGCAAAATAAATATATACGCTCCCAAACTAAAGTCTGAAATCCAGAGCTGACGGATTGTAACTCGCGCATCGTGGCCCGTGGCGTTGACGCTTTAGCGCTTTGAATTTGGAAACGGACATTAATCAGAGAGTACAGGACCTCGCTCGACACCTATTGCAAAAAAACACAGAAACACATGCTATTAACATCTCACAGGAACGTTGGGTCAATATTAGTCATATTATTCAGTCATAATATTATATCAGGTCACTTCCGTGTTGGCTGGAGCGAGACTCCTAAATGATATCATTAAAACCAGGCGTTCTCCATACGAGTCGTTCTCACCAATTTCTGGTATGTTTTGGCTCTGTGCTACTCGATCGCTCCGTTTCTCTGCATCCAGCTCTCCCTGCTGTGGAGGCAGGAGCTAGTTGCAAAGCGAGGATGTCTATTCAGTGCCTAGCTCACTACACACACACACACACACACACACACACACACTTTGCTTTGTGAAGCTGGCGCTCTTTGAAGGCCCTTAGCTAGAGGGGGACCGAAGCTGACAGTGAGAACATTAGCATGTCAAAAGCCCGCTGAATCAATAGGGCCCTTCTCTCTGCCTCGATTTCTCTCTCTCTGCCTGGCGCTAACACACACAGGCCTCTCCATTCAATGGCACTCAGCGCGACCTACTGTAGGAAAGGTGCTCTACTAATACGTGCGCTGCAGGGGAGAGAATTGGGGGGGTTCGAGAGAGACCTATTTATAATGTACCAGTGGATATGAAGTGGATATGTTAGATTGTGGATTGTGCATATGGTGGGTTGTTAAAGGAAAACTGCATCATGAAACACGTTAAACATGTATTCTCGTAGGTAAGATTTGTTAGTATTTACGTTATTCCCTGTATTGTTATGGTTGGCGCAGTTCTGACAAATAAGGGATAACAAACCGTTTTGGTGTTTAGATGATGCAGAAACGTCGCAAGACGATGCCAGTCAAGGAGGTATGAACATGAAAGCTGAAGATCTGGACGTTTCCGCAGGGTATACAGATGAGAGCGCTACACAAATGAAAACGCCGCTGTTATAGGAATGTCGGAAAGCGTTACACACAGCGAAAGTAGACCAGCGAACTAACCCCGACCTCCAACTAGGAAAAAAACCAAAGAAGACCTCCGCTCAGCTTGGAAAGGTTTCCTTAACCCTGAGTTCGGCCAAATCAACATGGCGTGATCGCACGCATAACGAAGACGTTGGATGCAGCATGATTCTAAAGATTGTTATTATTCTTTGGGGCTTGCTTTGCTCATTTTCTGGAAAAGACGCACCGTAGACATACAGTGGCGGCCATTTTGTTTGCGGGAAAGAAAAAAACCCTACTTGTGCATTAGTTGGGGAAATAAAAGCACACCATCCAGTGCAACAAAGCAATTACCAACACGAACGAGCAAGGGAGAGACAGAGCACTCCAAGGGAGGAGGGAGATGGCGAGAGTGTGAGAAAATGACTGGGAATTAGGCTTTTGCTTCTTTGATACTGTAGACGCAAACACGTCGGAGAGCTGCGAATGAGCTGGGAGGAATGTGAGATGGCCGTCTCTGGTGAAATGCATGCGCCGCCACAGCTGCGTCGATCACTCATGGAGGGAAAGACAATGAGCCGAAGCCGCTTACCTCCTTTTTCTGCTGTCACCTGCTGCAGTTCAGCCTCCTGCCGGGTCGAGACATTCCTCCAGCTTTCAGTCAATCACTCTGTGTGTGTGTGTGTGTGTGTGTGTGTGTGTGTGTGGAGGAGGGCCTCTTGTCCATCAGCTCTGGACCCCAGGCTGGGAAGTGTTTGTGATTCCATATGAAGTCCATAGCCGTTGGGGTCGCTTTATACACTCCGCTGTCCTCTTCGTCTCCTCTGGGACTTTCATAACGTACAAACTCATCAGGACACGCAGCACAGATGGCCGACGATGTGCTCTCGCGTGTGGCGCGTGAAGGTTATTGCTTTGTCCTTTCTGCGCCTGGAAACTTTACCTGATAAGCTTTTATATAGATATAGCTTTTGTATTGTACAGTGCCACTATCTGTATGTTAAACCCGAAGTGGGCGTGGCCATGCTTAAACAAAAACGAGAACAGTCCGCCTTTCATTCATCCCTATATTTGTATCTGTTTTGAACAGGAGTAATGTTTTCATATTGGGTTCATCGTATGAGACTTTGAAAAACAGAAAAACAGAGTTAGGAAGAGCGGCCGAGAGGAGACGAATGAACGAATACCTGTGGATTAAAGCTTTAGAACCTTCGATGGCTCACCGGTGACGGATGAGTCTCAAGCCAGATCAATCAACATCAACACAAACATAAAAAAAAAAAACACACAGTTAGCTGAGTTAGCATGCACAGGGCCTCGTCTAATCTCAATCAGTCCATGCAAACGCAATTAATAAAACTGGGAAAATTGAGAGTGAGTCGATCGATGAGCTAATCAGTTCACACACCAGACAGAAGGGATGATAATTATCTCGTTCTTTCCGTCTTTCTCTGTGCTGTGTTCGGGCGTGTTAGCTGGAATTAGCATAGTCATTCAGGAACTACAAATAAAGAAATAAATTTTCTTCTTTTTTTTTTATTTTATTTTTGTAATAATAACTAGCTAGTATGACTACTAACCTGGGGGAAAAAAAAAACTTTTTATGAAACAGCTAGCATAGCTAGCGTAGTACGAAAGCATCATTATATCTAACCTAATGGCTATGACTTTACAAATTTAACCTTTACACATGATTATATATAATGAACATTAAGATCAGGTTTGTGTTTTAGGTGTGCGTGTAGATTTATTCGCTAATCACTACTTAGCCAGCTAGTGTTGTACTGTTTTATTAGCTATGTGCTAACGGAATGAATGATGAAGTCTGTGAATATGCTTCTGAGCCCGGACTGGTCAGATTTCACTGACAGGTGAAGGGAACACTGTGTGTGTGTGTGTGTGTGTGTGTGTGTGTGGTATGGTGCCTTAACCCTCCTGTATCATAGCTAAAGAAGGATAAA
>JAQQZR010000001.1:20381328-20408406 GCA_030068235.1 Notoglanidium macrostoma | reverse complement strand
ACACACACACACACACGCACAGAGTTAGCCAGGAGAAGACGAGTAAAAAGGAACAAAGGGGATACAGAAACGAGTGTTGACAGGAGCTAGCAAAACCGTGTGGCGTGAATAGAAAACAGATGTCTCCCGTTTGTTTTGTTTTTGCTTGCACTACTGTTAGTTCTTGAATCCATCCCTACGTCTCTCTCTTTCTCTCTCTCCATCCATCCATCCGCAGGGGTTCGGATCTATGTGGACCCTTTCACGTACGAGGACCCCAACCAGGCCGTGCGCGAATTCGCCAAAGAGATCGACGCCTCCTGCATTAAGATTGAAAAGGTCATCGGCATCGGTAAGAAGCCCCCCGGCTGAGTCCCATTCAGAGTTCACAATGTTCCGATCGCTTTATTTGCTGCAGAACAGTTCCTCCAAAAAAAAAAGAAAAAAAAAAAAGGCGTCCTGTAATTCACCACAGTCTGAAAAACTGCCGCGGTTATATAACTCAGTGTGGCGTGTATCGCAGGTGAGTTCGGCGAAGTGTGTAGCGGCCGCTTGAAGATGCCTGGGAAACGAGAGATCTGCGTGGCCATCAAAACCCTCAAAGCCGGATACACGGAGAAGCAAAGACGCGATTTCCTGAGCGAGGCCAGCATCATGGGCCAGTTCGATCACCCCAACATCATCCGCCTCGAGGGAGTCGTCACTAAATGTGAGTACAGTTGGACGGAGCGTCGGCCCAAATCGAATTCTCAAGTCTGTGTCAGCCTCGGAGGCATTTCACTGGAAATCGGTTTGCTCAGTCGACAGTTCAGCCTTTACTTTTTATCCGCTAAACTTTCACAAGTTTAGGGTTCGGCTTGGTGCTTGGCTTCGTAAGCCCCCGTGAGTGCTGTTCATCCTGCTCCACGTTCTAAATTACCCAGTGCATCGTAATCACCATTTGGCGCCCAGCTTAAATACGAAAAAAAAAGCATATATAGAAAACTACATACTCCATTACATACTCCCTTTTTTTCCACCTCGATGAAAATCAAGCTCGTCTTTTCCAGTGGCTGCTTCTTTGCCAGCCCTGGAATCTTGGCAGACTGGCAGGTATCACATCACGGCTTTCAGTATCGCCGTGTTGATTGAAAGTATCTGCCTGTATATGTGAATTAAGCAAGAACGTTTTGACGTCTGTTCTCTGCCATAGCTCATACCGAGCTGGTTATATGTGTGCAAATAATAGACGGTTGTTATGTATATATTTTTGCCAGAGTAGCACTTTTACAGTACGTACGTTTGAGGAGAAAATATATTGCCGAAAAGAACTCCTGCTGTAATCATAAAGACGGTGGGCTCCTTATTGAGTTCAAGCTTTCTTGCTCATGTCTTCTGAGGGAGATTTCCATGCTATTGTTCCTTCTAATTACCCTGTCTTCCGATGTTCACACTACCATGAGATACGGTAAGTGACGTTCTCGGTTACAAGCGTGGTGAGCAGAAAGGCATCTCGGAATGCATCGAATCTGAAAGACCACCCTGAGATTGAGATTTCCCGATTCTAGGCAAATTATTTAGGATGCCATAGAGCAACAAAGCAAAACGATTGATTTTGTGGACCGATCCTATGGTGTGTGTGTGTGTGTGTGTGTGTGTGTGTGGTCGGACAGTTCTCAGGTTCCCCACTCCAAACTTTAGCTCCTACCTGCAATTGGTTCCCGTTTACTGGGAAATTTGATCTCAGGGGTCAGAGTGGAATGTCCAGGCTGGGTTGAAATAACACAAAGGCCATAGTAACTCAATTAACTACGCTATACAACCGTGTTGAGCAGAAAAGCAACTCGGAACGCATCAAACCTGAAAGACGCTAGGATTCCAACCTGGCAGAAGACCAACCTGAGATCTGCGTGATTTCATGGTCGGCGCCTGACTGATTGGATAAGCAAGGGTGTAGGCGTTCCTTAAAGTAACCAGTGAGCGTATAAGGATATTATATAGAAGAAACCAATTTTAGGCTTGAACCTTATGTTAGATACTCCAAGTAATGCATTAGAGAAGACACTGCCAAGAGAGAAAGAGGTGTCTAGCTTAACTTCCTTCCTGTCTTAAAAGTGGCCCTTTTAACTCCAGGCTAGTTGGCCTGGTGAGAGCTGTTGGTTTTATTAATGGCGGTACGAGGCCTTGTAAAAAAAACCCTGGCCCGACTAAAGAGGGCTCAAGCTGATTGTTACAGCCGGCGAATAATGGTGGTCCTTCCATCTCCAACAGGGCCAATTAAATGTGTTAAATCACTAATGATACTGCAAGAGTCCTGAATAAATAAGCAGCGAAAGCCCCCAAGCCTGAAGCGAGAGAGGGAAAGCGGGAGATGCCAGCCGTCCCTAAAGAAGGCATTCAGAGATGGCAAGGCAACACGTCGGTGCTAAATGCACCAGCGCGAGATTGCATTTGCATAATGAAGCCGCAGCTTTTACACCGTAATGATTTCTCATAGGTGGAGGGCCCATGTGTGCGCGTGATTGTCATCCATTGTAAAGCCATCAGCGTCCCCGTTCTCCGTCTCGGTGAAAAGGAGGGCTTGTGATTCCGCAACGGAGGTCCAATCGCCCGTCGGCAATGGATGCATTCAATAAACAAACACGCAGGGAGAAAAGCAGGGAAATAACACCTATGCAAATAAGACAGAGCAAGTGTGAGAAAAGAAGGCTCTTGATTGGGAAGTGTCACTCAAAGCGGCCTAAACAAAGCACAACAAACTTTCTGAGCACTTTTTCTTCATTCAAAACCCCATTTTCTCTCCATTTCCAGTAGCGCCGGAGACAGTTACTCAACCAGACGGCTAACGAAACAATGAAAAACTGCTTATTGTGCACAGGGTGGTTTTTCTTTTTTTTTTTTTTTTTTTTTTGATTAGTTTTTCTCTTCTGCATTTTGTCTATGCATGGCAGAGATGATTACCATTCATGAGGCAGCCTCTGTGGAGCCTTTGGCTGAGACAACATAGTGTTTGTTGAGCAGATGGGCTTGTTGATTGCTAGTTATGAAGTAGTGCTAGCAAAGAAGTGCGAGTAGAAGGAAGAGAAAAGAAAGAGAGGTCAGAACGGAGTCGAGAAAGATGTATTACAGCTGCAGCGGCTTTGTGTTACTTCAAAATGGAGTTCATGTTTGTTTCAGACACCGGCTTCAAACTAGCATATTGCTTAAAGCTGGTGGAGATGAATTGTAAATAGATTTTACTCACAGGATGTAACATTAGCATTTTGAAGAAGTAATGCTTCTTTTTTAAAAAGAAAATCACTTCACCATGAAGCATACATTGCACCGTGTAGCTCTACCCAATCCTATACCACGGCTAACAGTGAAAGCTTCAAACATTAGCATTTTGCTGAAGGCTAGTGGTGACAAATTGCTAACTAAACTAAACTGCTAGGTTTTCTTCACGAAATGTAACACTAGCATTTCGATGAAGTAATCCTCGTATTTTTAATTTTTTTTTAAATAGGACATTTTTAAAAACACTATATAGCATAGCTTTTTTTTTTTTTAGCTAATTTCACTAAAGGCTAGTGGTGACAAATTGTTATGCTCATTGAACTAAACTCTAAGAGATTTGCTTCACAGCTTGTGAAATAACACTTTCTAACTGTTTTTAATTATTTATATATTCAATCGAAGGTCGATGTAGCATGTCGAACAACGCACGATAGCATGACAGATAGCATATTGCTTCCTCAAGGCTAGCAGAGGTAAAAAAATAATTGGTTTTGTTGTTTTATAATTGGTTTCATCAACCAAGATTGGATTAACCTGTGCTAAATTTGCTTAAACGCAAAGCTGGACTAGCTTTTGAGTCGTGTTTTGTGTTAACAATTTTTTCCTTCATAGGCAAACCTGTAATGATCATCACCGAGTACATGGAAAACGGCTCCCTGGATGCCTTCCTGAGAGTGAGTCTAACATTAAACCTGACCTTTTGAGCGTTATTGACGCTAACAATGCTAGAACTACTTTTTTTCTGGCGCGCCGACGAAAGAACGTTTACTATTTCCGCCGCCTTCCGCACAGAAAAATGACGGCCGCTTCACGGTCATCCAGCTGGTCGGTATCCTACGAGGAATCGCTTCGGGAATGAAGTATCTCTCGGACATGAGCTACGTCCACCGTGATCTAGCCGCCAGGAACATTCTAGTCAACAGCAACCTGGTGTGTAAGGTGTCCGATTTCGGCATGTCTCGCGTGCTGGAGGAGGATCCGGATGCAGCTTATACAACGCGAGTGAGTTTGTAAAGGGTTACTAAGCTGGAATGACTGTTTGTGCTAATGAACACCCATGCTGCCATGTTCTGTCCGGTTAACAGAGCTTTTAGCAAGTCTGCCTGCGCCAAGCTGTTGCTTTCTATGTTACTAACCCATAGTGCCATAGTGCTTTGCATGCGTTTGTGTGTGTGATTAACCTCGTCGGACGTGTTTGTTGTGTCTCTTGAAAGGAAATAATGGGAACCTATCAATCGCAGGGTGGAAAAATCCCAATTCGCTGGACAGCCCCAGAGGCTATCGCGTACAGGAAGTTCACTTCAGCCAGCGACGTCTGGAGCTACGGGATCGTCATGTGGGAGGTGATGTCGTACGGAGAGCGGCCATACTGGGACATGAGCAACCAGGATGTGAGTGACGACTTCTTTTTTTTTTTTTTTTTCTTTTCGAGAACATGCTGATTCGGAGATGCGAAAGTTTGTGACCTTTCGCTTTTCACAGCTTTCTCACTCCCCCCCCCCGCTCTCATTTGCTTTTGTCTTTCTCAGGTCATAAAAGCCATCGAAGAGGGATACAGGCTTCCCCCGCCAATGGACTGTCCCATTTCCCTACACCAGCTGATGCTGGACTGCTGGCAAAAAGAGCGAGCCGAGAGACCCAAGTTTAGCCAGATCGTCAATATGCTAGACAAATTAATCCGTAATCCCAATACGCTAAAGAGGACCGGAGGCGAAATAGCGAGGTATACTGTGGAATCAGCTATTACGTTCTAATCAAAAGGTGTCCGGAAAATAGATTGTTACCACACTGAAGTGCTCAAGGCGATTTCAGGTTTTATCTTGTTAACCTACTATGAAATGGAGGAAATGGTTTGACTAGGCGAACAAATAAAATACTGGATAAGGTATTACCTTGGCCCGTCGAGAAACGTTAAATCCCTGGATCGTTGTTTCATATTTATATTTATGCCAATAAATATAATACACAGATTTTGGCTACGACTTTGATGGGGTTTTATTATAACAGCCTCTGTCATGGTGACTAAGGACTGTTGTGTGCGGTTATAAACCGTTATGTGCCCCAGTGAAGCTGTAACTCTATGAAATACTTAGCTGTAAGACCCATGACGTAATACAAGACGGAGCAGCGAAATGACACTTTAGTGCTTTGCTCTCTATTCCAGACCCAACACCACCCTCCTAGAGCCTAGCAGTCCAGAATTCTCTTCTCCCCTGGGCACCGTGTCTGACTGGCTAACGGCCATCAACATGGAGCGTTACCGTGACAACTTCACCGCCGCCGGCTACACCACCCCAGAGGCGGTAGTGCACATGACGCAAGAGTAAGTCATGAAAATTTGGCCCACGTCTAGGCTGAGAGCATGCTCGAGAGTGGAGATAGTGTGACTGGATCTCTTGGACGTGGGCAAATAAAAAATGCAAAACTATCGGGGGGGAGGAGCTAGAGCGTCTTCCTACGGCCAACCAAAAAAACTCGTACGTGAATTTTTTTTTTAGCTTCTAGTGCCAAGGTTGTCGTCTCTGGGAGCTTTTCTTCGCCGCTGTCGCCTCTGGCTTTCTCATTAGGGATCTAAATACGAACCTCCGTCCGGATCTTTCCTGCAAAGTGACAATGTCTATTGTTAAGCAGTCTACACAAATACACTGAATTGAATTAATGGAAGCATGCTCTTAAAGCAGCACAGCTTCGGGAAGGATAATTATTGCCCTGGCGTACGGTCTAAAAACCTCACGCTTCTATGTTACCGATAGGGATTTCTTTCCGCCGCGACTTTCTCGGTGTAGCTCGGACGGCCTGCGGAGCTTCTCGCGGAACACACACGCAGTTTAAAGCGCGGGTTTGAGGTTGCCGTGATGCTTTGCAGAAGCCCTTTTTCCAAAACGTGTTTCTGGTTATGTTCTCATCGCCCCTTCTTTATTTCCCCCTCCGACAGAGACATGACGAGGATAGGCATCTCGTCGGCCGCGCACCAGGACAAGATCCTCAGCAGCGCGCAGGGAATGCTGTCCCAGATGCAGCAGATACAGGACAGGATGGTTCCAGTCTGATCGGAAACTCTTCCAACTCGCTTCTTCGTCCCCCCCACTCCCTACCTTGTTTTTGTTTTCGTTTTGTTTTTAGACAGGAAAAAAGGAAAAGGAAAAAAACCACCTCCGGTTGTACCTCATCCTCATTCACGCACTTTAAAAAAGAATAAAAATGGAAAAAATCGGGAACCGAAGACGAAAAATAAAACGAGGACCAGGACGGACTGCGGACGGCACTTTTTCGGTTCCCCGGATCTTTTCCACGTTTCGATCGGAGGACCCGGCCCCTTTCCGTCGGTGTTCCGAAACGATGTCGTGCGTTTCGCTACACGACGAGGGCGTGCTCTTTTTCGTTCCCCGTCCCTCCGCCTTGTTTCTTCCCCTCCCCTATGTATGTAAATGTAAATAAGTAGGACTTTTTGGATTCGTTCCACTTCGCCATATCGTCGTTCAGTCCACCTGGCGATTTAAAAACTGTGGCTTTAAAATAAAAAAATGAAGGAAAAAAAGTTCTGAAGCTCTTTATTTTTTTCATTCTGGGATTTCTGGCTCCATGCGAAGGCTTCTCCGCCCCTTTGAAATGGAATATCTGTCTCCACTTGGCTGGCAACTCATGCGCGCCGATGGATTAGAGAACACTGCTCCGAGTTGAGATCTCTCTTGCCTCTTTTTCTCTCCAGCTAGGTCTCTATGGGTTTTTTTTTTTTTTTTTTTCGCTCTCTCAACCCCGGCAGGCTGTGAAATTCCCACTCACTGGAAGCGGGATGGAACCAAGGTAAGCACTGTTCCATTGTTTATGAGATCTGCTCTATTTCCACCGAAGTTATTTATACAGTCCTCAAGGTGGGATCTAGAGAGAGAGAAATGATGACAAAGTTAGACTTGGGTTATTCAATAGGATAGGGGGGGAAATAAAAGGAGAAATATCTTTCCAAAGCGCAGCAGCTATTTCAGCGCTCGGGTTCTCTACGGATTACTAGCGAGCACTAAGCCTGGCCATTGTGCATTGAAAATGCCACAAACATTCATTTCACTTACTTTCCCTGCCATTTTGTTTTCTCCGTAGGGTCACCTCGGCGTTTCTGCATCGTCCTTCATCACCTCAGCGAAACTCTCCCCAAGACGCAGAAAACCTTCCAGACGCAAACAATAACAAGCCGGGAAGAGGCTACGGATAATTTGCACATCCCCCCCGCCAAGAGCTTTGTTTTGTCTGCATTTCGACACGTCCTAGCGACTGAATGTATGCTAGCAACAGGACACATGCTAGCTGCTTAGCTGGATGCACTCTACAGCATTGTGTGTGTTTTTTTTCTGTGAAGGATGACGCTTGCTCTGAGGAACACATAAAAACACATAGAGAGTTGCGGGACAATAAAACAGAACCATTCGCAAGCTGTTTATTTTTCCCTCTGTTTTTCATTCCTCTAGCCATGAGGAAGTCACTGGAGCCTTCTCCGTCATAAGCCGTCACGAATTCAGAAGACGCCAAGCTACAATCAGTCTTGCAGGATTAGCAGCTAGCGCTAACACGTCGCTAGTGGCTCTGAGAACTGGAATATCGACACGCGAACCTTTAACTTTAACAGCGGGAATGTTTGAAAAAAAATAAATAAAAGAGCTGGACAATTCGCATTTTATGAACGCCGGCGGTCCGTTCAGGAAAGGTTTTTTTTCCCCTCCTTACGTTTTTCAGTTCGAGCACCTGATTGGAAATATGCAAGGACTGCAGAGAGCTGGAGAGCTGTAGAATGTATTGTGCCAAGATTCTTCAATGTACGTTAATTCTGCGGAATCAAACTAACAAATCATGTCCTTTTTTCCTTTTGCTCAGTTAATCTAGTTGTGTAGATTGACAATGTGCTTATTCGCAACTCTCTATATAATGCCATTGTTTTCTTTCTTTCTTTCTTTTTTTTTTTTTAAATGAATTTAGGTACATTTCATTTATTTATGGTCCTTTTTTTTATCTAGTTTGTAAATTGTAAAATAGGAATATGAGAAAAATAAATGACTGATTGCCAAGTGTGACTTTTTTCGTCGTCGAACGTACGTATTTGAGCGCAGCTTTACGTATTTCAGTAACTGACGCAGTTTGACGTAATCACCGGTAGCCCAGATTAGCTAGCTAATTACTGCTGTTAGCTACAAGAATGGATGCTAATCTAGCAAAGAAAAAGCCAGCTTAATTAACTACAGTGCAGATTAGCGAAATTTACCTGAACATGCTTTTTCAGATTAGATTAGATTTAGAGCTCATACCTTCTAGGGTGGCTTACTTTTGCGTATTGAAACATCTTACCGAGGCTCAACACTGTTTCCATGGCGCTGGTTGCGTTGTGTAGCTGCGTTTTGTTTTTGTCCTAAATGGATTAATTGGATTGGATGCTAAGCTCCCGTTCTATAGCGTAAAGTCGTGAGAAAAGATCTTCGCAGGTCTCTTATCCTGTCTAAATGAATTCATTTCTATTTGTTATATGCTATATCGGCTTGCACGTATAAAACCGAATTTCCCAGCGCTTTTCGAGACATCCTTTTAGATCCTTATACGAGGCAGCTTGGCAAGGACAAGTACTGCATTACATTTTGGGTGGGGAAAAAGGATGAAGAGGGCAGATTCACCCCTGAAGAACAATCGCAACAATCAAACGACATTACTGGTCTGCCTTTCGTCAGCTTTTTTCTTTCATTCCAGCTCTTCTTCCCTCCCCCTCGGCTTTTCCTGTGCTTTCTCCGCGCTGAATGGGCCGTAATACAGCCACCCTGGCACGTTTAATCAGTAAACATCTGTTTCCCCACAGCCTGCCATGATGGCTGATTGTGTGAGAGGCCTTTGATAAATAAAGGAGAAAAAAAAGCCCTAGAAAACGCAATTTCTGCAAACGCAAAAGACCTCAGCGCGAGCCTGGCAGTGGTTGTTTTTTGGGGTTTTTTTCCTGCCACAATCACCCTAATGAGAGATGCATGCATTATGCATGTGTTTGGGCGCTACGCTGAGAGGAAGTGAGAAGGGGGGGGATAAGTGAGAAGGACTTAAAAGTTTAACTCAGGAAATACACTTGAAATTAGCAGATTGTTAATGAGGCAGGGATGAGACGAGAGACCGAGAGAAAGGTTGAGATAATCTATAGAAGTGTGTGTGTGTGTCAGAGAGAGAGAGAGAGAGAGAATGCAATATAACACTTGAGCTGGGAAATGTCCAGAGACATATTTATTATACTATATAATATTACACAGTCGTATAATTTACACCATAGCACTGTTGAACTCTTGATTCCGATTGGTCTTATTTATATTTATATTAACGCGCTTGTCCTAACAACATCGTTTATAATAACTCGAGCAGGACGCAAGCGCGTAACCT
This sequence comes from Notoglanidium macrostoma, assembly GCA_030068235.1. Taxonomy (NCBI): domain Eukaryota; kingdom Metazoa; phylum Chordata; class Actinopteri; order Siluriformes; family Auchenoglanididae; genus Notoglanidium; species Notoglanidium macrostoma. The sequence continues at coordinate 20,398,779 of JAQQZR010000001.1, read as the reverse complement.
CGATAATAGGTCAAGCAACCAGGAGTGATCATACGCATGATCCATATTCGTAAGTCAAGAACTTCATCCACAGACATCTAGGGTCTTGAGGAAATATCGACGAGACCTCACTACGAACGACGGCACGCAAAGGGTGTAAAAAGGCAAGCCAGACACAGAACAGGCGATCACAGTAGGATAACAAAGCAACCGGAGGACGGGAATGGAGACAGGACTCGGACAAGACGTGACAGGAAAGCTTTGACGTCGTTTATTCCTCTTCTACTACAGCTACTGTGTTTCCCAACAATTACATGTTGCTTTATTAATTAAAGGATAGCACGTTATACATCGAATGCGTTAATAGTTGCGAGACAGAACACGGTCCTGCTGAGAAGCAGCGATCAGCGTTCGGTCGAAGGTCTAGAAGGCGCTTCGATCTGGATCAAGAACCCTCGACTATCTAAAGAAGTGCTAAGAAAGCCGATTACGTTCCTTTCCCCAGTTCCAACAGTGTGGGATTTCTTTAGGAATTCAGGCCCAAAACTGCAATCATAAAGCCAAGCCTTAAAACTTCGGCTTTAACCTCTAATCCCGCTCTTTTCGGCTCTGTGAAGGCAGATTTCGGCAGATCAGATGGACTATTCCATCTCTGTGGTCTCCCTTTAGGGGGGTTTTCATCTTCCTGTTCTCGTATAAATAAAAATAAACCGTTAGCCGGATCAGAAATTGTTCCGTATCGATACTATATCACACAGTCAACAGAGCAATTTTTGTTTGTTTGTTTGTTTGAATAGCAGTCCCGAATGTTTACGTTAAAGGTTGGAATTTAAAGTAGAGCCAGCCCTAGCTAGTCGGACGACTAGCACGGATGAAAGCCACGTATCACGTAATCGACAACCACATGTAATGTAGCATTGAGGGACGTAACGATAAAGGGGTATAAAGTAAAACGTGTAGTTCGTTAATTAAGCATTCTGGGTGTCTGCGTTTTTTCCTGTGTAAACTAATCAGCGCTCCGATCCCAAACCCAAACCCTCCATTCATTTCCCCCTGCGTGTTTTTATTGTGTGTTTATTGTGTTAGTGTTGCGGTGGTATTTAATATGTGGAGTGTGTGAGTGTGTGTGATTGGTGTGGGTGGCGGACACACACTGAGCTCTGCTCTATGATTAATGACTGAGAGATGGCAAAGATAATGAGGTTCACTCAACAGTGCCGCACTCACAGAAAGAGAGAGAGAGAGAGAATGAGAGAGGAGAGAGAGAGAGAGAATGAGAGTGGAGAGACAGAAGCAGGGGTTCAATACAGTTAACATCTTTAATTTGTTATCGTTCTTCTGAACACCTATTCTGCCCTTTCTATCGCTTTCTTAAATACTGCTTAAATTCTCTAACGCAACTGCTTTCTTTCTTTCTTTCTTTTTCTTTCCTTCCCTCCTTCCTATTTATTTATTTAGTTAGTTATTTTATTTCTTAACTCATGCCTTCAGTAATTGTTCTCTCCCCTCATTCATTTTCCCTTTCTTTCTTTCCTATTTATTTATTTATTTATGTATTTATTTATGTGTTTATTTATTTTTTTATTTTGTTCCCTGGCTCTGCCTTCATTCATTTTTCTTTCTTTCTTTCTCTCATTCATCTTTATTTATTTATTTATTTATTTATTTATTTATTTATTTATTTATTTATGTGTTTGTTTGTTTATTTTGTTCCCTGGCTCTGCCTTCATTCATTTTTCTTTCTTTCTTTCTTTCTTTCTTTCTTTCTTTCTTTCTTTCTTTCTTTCTTTCTTTCTTTCTTTCTTTCTTTCCTATTTATTTATTGAGTTAGTTATTTTGTTTCTTAACTCATGCCTTCAGTAATTTTTTTCTCCCCTCATTCATTTTCCCTTTCTTTCTTTCCTATTTATTTATTTATTTATTATTTTTTTTTATTTAGTTAGTTATTTGGTTTCCTAACTCATGCCTTCATTAATTTTTTTCTCCCCTCATTCATTTTCCCTTTTTTTCCTATTTATTTATTTATTTATTTATTTTTTTTTTTTATTTTGTTCCCTGGCTCTGTTTTCATTCATTTTTTTTCTTTCTTTCTTTCTTTCTTTCTTTCTTTCTTTCTTTCTTTCTTTCTTTCTTTCTTTCTTTCTTATTTATTTATTTAGTTAGTTATTTTGTTTCCTAACTCATGCCTTCATTAATTTTTTTATCCCCTCATTCATTTTCTCTTTCTTTCCTTCCTATTTATTTATTTATTTGTTTGTTTGTTTATTTATTTTGTTCCCTGGCTCTGCCTTTCTTTCTTTCTTTCTTTCTTTCTTTCCTTCCTTCCTTCCTTCCTTCCATCCATCCATCCATCCAAAGAGAATAAGTCGAAATAATATGGAGACGTCTGACTGGCTAAGCTAATTTCCAGAAAAAAGAACAAAAACATGTTTACCATGTGATAAGAGTACGCTGTCCTCATTAGGCTAAAAATGGGGAAGTAGATAAATTATTGAAAGAGTGGGAGCTAGTGAGAGAGAGAGAGATACAGAAAAAAAAGAGGACAGAAATATTTGGAATGGGTGTACAAATTGGTTCATGAGTTTGCAAGCACACCAAAGGCTTATACACACACACACACACATGCGCGCACACACACACACGCACACACACAGTAAGCCTTTGAGCCGGCTACAGTCCAAGATCAATAGTGGAAGGAGCTTTAGTCCGCTTATAGGACACTTCATCTCTGTCAAACACCAAACATTTAAATTACAGCAGACAATGCGTTATCATTTCTCACCACGAGGACGAGATACTCAGGATAAGGCGGTATAAATCACACACGGCGAGGAGGAACCGAGGAGGAATCCAGCAGTAATGTGGGAAATGGAGGAAATATATTTTCCCATACGTCTGCGATGACAGTCCCAACAAGAGGGTTATGTTACTAACACACAAAATATTGAACGCCAGGTCGGCGACATCCATCATAGTACGGCAGTGTTCTTTCTCCTCGTTTCTCTTTCTTCCTTTCCTTTCTAAGATTTCCTTTCACAGATAGATAGATAGATAGATAGTCCAAGTCCCTGTATAAAATGGCATTTAGATAAGCTCTAGAAGATCAAGAAAACGTTCAGATAGAAATACCCATATGCTTTATATGACAAAAACGATGTGCAGGAAGGTTTAGTTGACACAGAAGTGATGTTGGTTCACTGAGGTACTACACAGCATTTCTGCATGGAAGAGTCATCAGCAGGAAACCTTACCTGTGACCTGTGCTCACTGGATTTCACCTCTTTCTACAGTGTGTGAAAATCCCAGGCGACCCGCAGGTTCTAAAATACAACAGGCTGGTAGGTGGGAGAATAGATTTCAGTAAATTCTGCAAGCAGATGTGACACACTCAGTCAAGAAACTGAGATTGGCAATGACAGGCCTCAAACTCTTGGAATGGCCTTCACAGCCTACTGACTTGAACATGATTAAAAATCTGTAGGTAGCTCTCAAAACATGCCGCGCATGCAAGACGGCCAAGCGATCTGCAAGGAAAAGGACTAAATCATGAACAGGAAGTCTTCTACTGTAGGTTCTATTTGCCAATGATGATGTAATATACCCTGACCTCGTAGAGAGTCCAGACGTTTGCGCGTGCCACAATGTCGGTCCATGAAACTCTAGATTAACAAGTAAAACAAAGAGTATGTGTAGAGCGGGGGTGGGGAACCCGAGCCATGGAGGGCCGGTGTGGGTGCAGGTTTTTGGGATGACCTTTCTATCAGCGATTAAAAAAGACTCCTTCCACAGCTCGAACAGCTTTATCATTGGCTAATAGGGAGGTCATCCCACACCGGCCCTCCATGGCTCGGGTTCCCCACCCCTGGTGTAGAGGATGGAGATATTAAAGGCAATCCATTTGGTCACAACTTTTGCACACAACCGTAGATATACAGAGTGCAGTGAGGCATGTGGAGTGTGAACGAGGGAAGGAGAGACAGTGAGAGTGGGAAGGGAAGAGGGTAAGAATGCGAGGGACAGGTAGAAAGGATGCTGGGAGGCATTCTGTCAAAATGTTTACCGCTGAAGGAATGCCATCTGTACCACTCTGTGGGGCAAACACTTGGAGAAGCAGTCCAATACACATTAATGTACGCAGGGCTGGAAACAAATCCGGCATGGTGCCGGACCTACATGTGTAAGCCAAGCCGTATTCAACACCTCGGGGCTCTTTACAGTCTGAAAAACCACTTTAAATCACTTTAGAAAGATTGATCGAAAGCTTATTTTTTTAAAACAGTCATTCCTCGCCTCCTAACCTGAGATTCCTGTTGATTGAGGTAGAACCTGAGGTGGTCTTCTGCTACCGCAACCCATTTGCATATGCGTTCTGAGATGCTTTTCTGCTCACCACGGTTGTAAGGAGTGGTTTTTTTCGCCTTCCAGTCGAACCAGATCTGGCTATTCTGTCATGTGCTTCCGCCCTGGACGTTTTTTTTTTTTTTTACCATTCTCTGTAAATGCTACAACTGCTGTGCATGAAAATCCCAACAGATTAGCAGTACTCAATTCAGCCACATGATTGGATGGGATAATTACATGAATGAGCAGGTATACAAGTGTCTGGTGAGTGTATAATCCAAGACAATTCCTTCCTAAAGATACAAACAGCTAGACATTGCGCGGTGTATTATTTAGGTACATGTTCCACAACAGTCTAAACCCTTTCTTTGGTGTAAGTAAACAATCTGTCAACAAATTGCTTCAAATGAGAATAATCAACCCCGAGCAAAGGAAGGCAAAGTTCACATGTTTAAGGTAATGGTTAGGCTCACAAGTCAGACTTTGAGTAAACCAGAGAGTCTGGTAAATTTTCGTTCCTCGTGGCCAAGAAGTGTCTAATTTCACTGGAAGAAACAGCTTGTGTTTACTGTGGCCTGGCAAGCTGGACTTCTAGCTCGTGTGTCATCATGAACCACTCAAGCTACTCAAACTATTCCAGGCATTGGAAGTTCATCGTTGTCAGCTAAGTTTACATATCGTACGGGTGAGACGTTCAAGCCCGAGACTCGGTAATTATTTACAAAGGCATATTCAACACACATTTTAATTTAGCAGGCAAAAACCTAGCATGATATATACACCAAACCTGACTGATTTATTTTGCATTCACCAAGCAAGTAAAAGCACCATTATCCTGCCCAGTCCTTCGTTTTGGTTACTCAGAAACGACACTCCTGGGCAAACATCGCAAAACATTAAGCTTTTAATGGTCTTCCTAAATCATTGGTCAGGAAAATGAGCAAGAATTAAACAGATAGATGAAGTAAATAGGTGTGGGACGGCTTTTCCCTCGAGTCCCTTTAAAGTCTCGTGGGTAAACTCGCAGATGGCTTTTTACAGAAAGAAGAGTCCGTGTTGTTCCACTCGATTTTAACGTCTTCAAACAGAAGAAATTCGGGAAAAATGTCGAAAAGCCAGACAAGTTAGTTTGAATTTTATATCATTTAAACGTTTCAATCTTTTCATGATTTTCTCTTTGCGTACCAGAAGACTATATAAGCGAACGTCCCTGTTTCCAGCTTTTCCCCCACCGACAGTTTCAGCGACGAGCAGAAGAAGGCCGACGTCTCAGGAGCGCTTTTTTACTTCTTGATCATTTTCTGCCCAGTGATTTTTGTTGAGACCATTAAAAGCTCAATGTTTTGCAATATTGAGTTTGCCTCATTTTTTTTGCCCAGGTGTGTACATAATATACTACAGTCATTAATGCTAGTTTTGCTAGTTAATCACATTAATACAGAGTATGTTTAAAGCGTTTAAATGCTCCAAGTAAGTGCGTGCCAGATTGTTGCGGATTGTTTTTGGAATATCCAACATGGAGACTCGCTTCTTGGCGCATTGGATCCTGGGAAACGTGAGCCGGCCCTTTAATGTAGCCCATCATGTTTCTGCCCCGGATTAAAAGTCATTGTCTGACATTTAAGCTGACATTTGTGCTGGTTTGTTCTTTCAGCTCACGTAAAACATTGTTCGAGTTTGGCAAAATTACCGACATGTAGAGTGGCTGCATGTAGTCAAGTCGCTTTATACGCCAAAAGAAATTTTCCGAATCCATCACACCATTGTGAAGTATGTTCAGTTTAAACATGCATTTTTGTTTCGAAAAGCAGTACTTTTGTTTATCATCCACAACGAATCAAAAGAATGATCCTAGATATGAGTATTTGCTTGTACCAGCTGCTCCAGTTAGTAAAGATATTATTCATAGTGAAAGGATGAATAGCTTGTTGAATTCCTGGTCTTCCTAAGTAAAAGAAGGAGACCAAAAGCGCTGACCTTCATTTAACATTTTAAGAGCACATCATGCACACCAAATGACTATCGACCGCTTGCGTTTTCGTTCTCCAGCTAACAGCTTACCCTAGTCTCTCCAGACCCTTCCTGTTTACTGCTTGTTCTTTTCTCCCCCCTGTTTTCTTCACTATTCCCTGAACTAGCGCTGAAACAATCTATAAATATCTACAGGAGTTTTCAACGGTTGCTCTCTCCGAGGGCTCTCAGTAGCCCTGAGGCTTCTGTCTGTGCTTATGGTTGTGTAATAAATTAAACCGAGTCAACTGTATTAAATCGTAGGGAGCCAATTGATCGCTGGGCGTATCGACTATCAGCATCATCAAACAGCAGAAAAGGCAAAACATTAATCAAGTTAACAATCCACAATTACAAGCGAAACGCTAATTACCATCAACGTGGAAATAATTAAAACATACAACGAAAAAAAAAAAAAAAAAACACACAAATACGGATGTATATATTAACAGAAAGGCCATTCTGCTATATATTATGATCTTTAATAAGTAAGTCAATTATTTTCCAACTTTTAATCCCACAACAATTTGTCGAAAGGAACCTGGTGATTTATTAATGAACGACGTCATGCTTCGAATCGGTTTGTAGGTACGTTTGATGCAGTAGAAAAACAAACAGGAGCTAACGTTGAGCACTTGCTGGCCAATCGGATTTGAGAATTCAGCAGCGCTGCTGTATTCTACACGGGGAAATAAGGCCAGGCTGAAATCTGCTCTTTAACTGTCTCTCCCCGGCTTATCCGTCTCTCGTTCCGTCCTCCGATCCATCCCTCGCCCTAATCGGCAACATCTGTGGAAGAAGCCGCAGTCGACCGCACGACCTTGCGTTCCTGACATGCTGGGGTCAATCAGCACACGTTAGCGCGTGATGGTTCCAGCAAGTCCACTCCAATATAACAACGGTTCCAGTTGCCATGACTTACTACTACTAAACATTTCAGAATGATCCGAAAGCTTTTGCGGGTCTGATTGCAAGCAAGGAGAAGATCACGGAAGTATCGTTCCAAACATGGAAGGTCATGTTATTAATGTGGTGTATCTGGAATAAATGAATACAAACCCGAGGACTGAATTACTGCCTTGTAATCTGCGTGAATGATGCGATTTAGACCTCCCGTGTACATTCCGCCCACATGGCTACAAGCTATAAGTGGTACTAAATCAAAGGTCTAAAACTGAAAACTTGACGCTAAGATCATTAAAAAAAAAAAAAAAAAAGGCATTCTTTTTACCGACGGAACGACAAGGTCAAGCTAGCATGCTAACTAGCTAACTTTATATATATTTTTTAATCTAATTTACCGGCAAGCTAGCTAGATAGTCAAGATCTGCAGTATAATATACACTTAATAACATCGAATGATATTATCCAGAAATAAAAAATAATAAAATATAGCATGTTGTTTGCTAAATCTACTAAGCTAACAACTAGCACGCTAGTCAGATAGCAGGAATCTCTTCCTGTTTAATGAGTAAAATGAAAAGAAAGATGGATGGAGGAACACCAGCAAGTACATGTACTATTTGTTTAAGCTCACAAAAGCCAGAATCCACCAACTACAGCCAACGCTAATAGATTACAGGCGTTTCGGTTTCCCCTTCTCTCTCTGTCTCCCTCTACGTCCAGCTCAATTACTCCGCTCGTTCTCGCCGAGGTAAAATCATACCTTCTGACGACACGAACCGGCACGGGGTGACACAAACCAGAGCAGCGTATAGGGGGAAAGAAAAATAGGTGACGAAAAACAGACTGGGAAACGTAAAAAGAGGAGGGTGACAGAATGCAGAGAGGAAAGAGATGCAGAAACAGAGACAAAAAAAAAAAGAGCTAGCAAAAGATTCAGACTACCTTTTTTTGGTTGGACTTGTTTACAGAACAATCACTGGTATGCAGTTGTAAAGATTTCGGTGTCTGGGTAAATCTTTATCAAATCGTCAATTAAGACCACATGGTACATGACTTAATGTAATGGAAATTTCCGATAGATAAAACACAGAAGAGTCTGCTTTAAGGTTTCTAAACCCCCAAATCTAATGATACTAAGTGAGCGCAAATTTGTTAAAACTGCTAACCATACAACCTTCCATATCAGTTTCCTTGTGTGAATTTTAAAACGCTGCCGCCGGACCTCATGTAAAATTCATAGGAATTGTAATGAGAGTGACTTTGCTTGAACTTGAAGAATTTGAGTGGTATTGACGGCATTTATTTAGTGTGTACGGCGTGTGTTGTGAAAACAGCGGCATAAATTGAACTAGATTTCTATTTGGCATGTACCGTATCTCATCCATGACGTAAGGTCTACGATGTTAAAATCTGGTTAGCTTTCAGTTCCTTGAAAGGACGGTAGCAAAACTAGTAAATATGGAGGGAGAAAAAAAAAAAGAAAAAAAATGAAGCACTATTGAACATACAACTAAATTGTAGTCCAGGTCAAAACGGAATTATTGGACTAATCCAAGGGGCATGGAAAAATATGATAAATGGTCTGAGATTTGAAATACCAAAAAATATTGGAATTTCAATTGGTAGAGATGGCAAGACGTCACGAAAAAGTAAGTGAAAAAGGATTTATACAGTGTTCCTGTATGAAGAAGTGATCGGAATGAGCTAAGTAACCTGGAAGTGGGTTAGTACTTAATTGAACGGGACCTCTAGTGGTGTGGAGTGGAATCATTATCATGATACATCATATGGTGTCAGCAACGGCATATGCCCATTGCAGATAATTTGACAGCTGGCAGCTCCCTCTCCGAGGAACAGGGTTTTTTTTTTTGTTGTTGTTGAGAGGGAAGTGTGGCATGAGCAATGTGTGTATGTCCATCAGCGTGATTATGTGTGTAGACACTTAGCCTACCTGACACTCCACCCCCACTTCGGTCTGGCTCTCTGGAAAGCAAACTTGTCGCCACTTTACGAGCAAACTTTGCACTCGAGATCATATTTTCATGACCGAACAATATTAATTGCTTTACCATCTTGGTGCTAAGCAGCCTGTTTGATCATGTTTACTTTGTCTGGAACCTTATTTGCATTCATTGTGTAGGTATTCATTAATCTTCAAGGCCCTGGCTCTAATCAGCTGTGCGTTTAAATGTGTGTAAGTGGTGACTAATGGAATGACACGGACGGGACAGACTCCGTTAAAAGCAACAGGGCGTCTGACGCATTATATGAAAGCAGACTTGAAGTGAACAAACAGCCAAGTTTTGAAGTTTCATTCGGAGGAAATTGAAATCTCTGGTAGATTAGAATGTTTGCCTTGCAGTTTTCTTATTATTGCTTGCCGCATTAAAAAAAAAAAAGAAGCTCTGCTAGTCGCCAACATATGTTAGGCGTTTTTGTTGAGAAGTTCTGTTTTTTTCCTCTCTTTCCCTGTTAGGATTTTTGCTAGGATGAGAGTACAGCTTTCCAATCAGGTATGGCTAATATTAAAAAAATAATAAATGTAAAAGCAAAACGTATTCTTATAAATAAAAAATAAACGACATTCTAACAAGTAAAATATACGACAGAGCAGATTGCTTGCTAATTAGGTTTGTCTGACGTCTTCACTGTATAACAGAATAATAACCCTTAAACAAACAACGAGAGGCTTTATTTAAGACATTCCAAGTATCATAATCGATGTTCAAGTCGAAAGAGTTAAACAAGTATAAGCCATAGACAAAACAGGCAAGGTTGAAAAGACAGAAAGAGTAAAGGAATACAAAATTCAGACTTATAAATGCACGGTAAGACTTACTAAGACTTATTGTGACGCAACAGGATCTAAATAAACAAACTATTCAAGGATTAAACACAGAGCAGGTGAACACAATAGGGCAGCAAGCCAATTACAGGACGGGGCAAAGACAGCGTGAAAACGGAACAGATTTACACATTATGTTGTCCTGCATACGCAGTCTTTGTGTTTTTTTCATCATAAGCATGGGGACAATGCTGGTCTGCAAGCATGCATACACATTTACATGAAGTATGTGATAGTCATGTGGCAGATGCTTTCATGCAAAGCAATTGCGGTGGATTCTACCTCAGGCCTACAAACTAAACAATAAAGAAGCGAGGGAGAACCCAATCCCGGCATCGCGCTGAGGAGTAATGGCTTGAGACGCCTCAAAGATTACGACTATAAAAATTGACTTGACAATTTTTCATAGCCTCTGGAATGCAAGCTGATGAGCTGTGCCAAAGAGTGAAACTTTGAGTGCTCGGGCCCCTTGGAACTGATGCTTTAGGCCCGAGAAAGAGAATCGACTCTCATCTTCCTGTTTTTGTTGCAAAATTCCCCGTAGCCACTGAAACGCAAGCGCCAAATAGTGCGAATTTGGGCGTCTTCACCAATGTTACAGAGCATGTGAAAGAGAGTTGTTCGTCACCTTCCTGTTCTTTATACAAATAAGTGAAGCAAAGGCCTGCGAAAGATGACAGATGATCAAAACATCAGTGAACAGATTGTTGGATGCCTAACACAGCCATATGGCTCACGATGTGACCGAGACAGCATTGTAATTATCAGGAACGAGGTGGTTTCTTTTCTTTTGTCTCAAGAAGGCAGGAAATATATACAAAAAAAAAAAAAAAATGGTACAGCCATGTTGTAAGGATGACCCAAATAATGCGTGGTCAAGTATTCAAATCCGCCCCATTTGCCAATGTGCCATGAACAAAAGCAAATGAATCTCCAACTCCATAGCCAAAACGAACTTGATACCCACTGAGAAGTGGCTCCTTTGCATGCCATCCAAAACACACACACACACAAAGTGGCAGCGAAACATACACACACAGACAGCTGCACCATATGATGCTGGGTTTGACCACTGTGAGGCTGAAATACTGCCTTCTGGGTGTGAGGACGGCAGCTTTGAAGATCTGATCCCTTTAACCACGTTAGACACAGTGTGCATTCATTCGCCCTGCTTTGTTATGGCGTCCTGGCACCAATTCTGTCTTTCTTTCTCCCTCGCTCTCTCTGTCCAGACTCATAGTTTGATGCTGATGGAACAGGACAAAGAGAAACGTTGCGAGGCCAGTGTTTAATCAGCTCAAGTGTTCCAAATTTTTTGGAGCGTAGTTTTATCGTGGTATTCCAAACAGCAGGATGTCCAAGCATGAACATTCTAACTTGTTAGCTCGTTCCATGCTCATTTAATTCTGTCTTCCTTTCGAAAACCAGTTACAACATGGCCTTAATTACGGCAATTGAGTTCAAATTAGAAGTCCTGCTTATTTAATGTGCCTCATTAAGATTTATTAAAAAGAAAGAAAGGAAAGAAAATGCCAATCTTATTTGAGGCAGGTTCAAACAGGCTCGAAAAAGAAAATATTGACTTTGCACAGTGCTGGCAGAGGGAATAAAAGGACATCAAAGTGGTAAGGAATACCATTATCCACAGCAGAATGATTCTGAACTAGACCAAAATTATAAATATAGTGAAATTTCACATAGCATTGGAGAAAAACTGCTGAAAGTGTGTCTGAAAAACTTCAGGAACAATAAATACAGTCAGTGCATATTATAAAAAAGACTGGGCCTGGATAATAGAGTAAGTCTCACACTGTTATTTTATAAGGTTTTCAATTTCATTCTTTTCTCATTGTCACCTCGGTTGTACTATCTCACGTTCCAAACTATCAGAACTCCTGGGGACTTCCTGGGTGCTTACTTACTTGCCAAGTACAAATAGCAAAGTCATCACCTCGTGACAGTGACCCCATGTGGGTAGCCAGTAAAAGTATCCCGCTATGTCACATTCATCCTCTTTCCAATTTTCATCTTGCCAAGGATATTAAGATGCTAAATACAGCCTTCTAATCCGTCGTTTCTTGCTAATTTTGGTAATTAAATTTGCACTGTCAAATGAGAGAGCACTGCTGCACACCGCACACCTTGCTTGACATTAATTTGACTTATTACTATTTCAGAAATTGGTGTGAAACATTGTTGTCCCAAACTCTTGTATTTAAGGGCACAATGGCAAGCTGTTTATTCAGCCAATCCCTGTTGGAACCCGATGATAAAAGTGATCATTGGCTAAATTATTTGGGTGCATTTGCTAATGCTGATAGGCACATGTGAAGCTTGCAGGCTAGAGTGACACTGCTGAGACTCTAGGAAGAAAAAGGTAAGCTCCTTTACTGCAAGGTTGCAGCAGGAGCAGAAATAGGTAGAAGGCTTGGCTGCTCAGTCCCTGCAAAGGGAAGATTGAGTGCCTTTAGTGTATTGGAACCACAAGGGTGAAGGCTTAGCAGGGGTAGGAGCTAAAGGTAAGATCTGTTAGCAACAAGGCAACAGTGTGATGAGGTGCAGAACATGGAGGGACCTTGTACAGCTGCCTTGCATATGGAGACAGTGATTGGTGTATTCCCAATGGCTTTGTAGGTTGGTATTAATGCTGCGTTAACAACAAAGGTAAAGCTTGATCTAAGATGTGACTACGTGATCAAGTGTCAAACAATGTTCTAGTACAGTTGCCAAAGATTGTGGGGAATGTGGGTTGTATCTCAAACATGGCAGCACAGTTGATCCTGCAGGGCAGTCAAGGAAGGAAGGAGAGTTTGCAAGGAAGGTCGTGAGTTCAAATCCTAGCACTGCCAAGCCATCTTTGCTTAACCTTCAATTGCTCACTTGTATAAAAAAGAGACATATGTAAGTCGCTCGGGATAAGGGCATCTGCCAAATGACATAAATGTAAATGTCCTCAAACACCTTTGCAAGAACCTGCTGTTCCACCTCCGACTAGTACCTGGATACATCTTTGGCGCACTGCAAGACTGAATAAACAGGACTTGCTGGTTGCACTCAATGCATGGCAGTGATCAATTTAAATAGACCCGGACACTTGTATACATATTTAGCCATCAGAGGAAATTGAGTTTCAGAAACCACAACAGCGGATGGATACAGTTACGCAGGTTACGGCGTCTGCTTTGTTGATGCAGCTATGCAAATACCAAAATGTGTTCATGCCACATAAGGGCGTGACCATGATGCATATAATTCATCAAAACTGCTAAGGCATGTCAGCATTGTATTTGTTACCAAACCGTGGTTTCCCCAATAAAGGTGTAAGACGCACATCAACTGGCTTTACTGCGTGTCCAGTTCATGGTGAAGAAACAGCCAATAGAGATATTCCAGAAAAGCGAGGTGGGATTCATTCAATTCTGGATTGTCAAGCATTAAGGTTTTCTTAAAGCAATTGTTTTTCCTTTACGCTTAGCATATAGGATGTAACAGGAATGGAGAGCAAACACAATTGGGCTATGACCATAGTCCTGAAAGATGCATTTCTCCATCCCAGTTGTTTTGGTATACAAGCAATTCCAGGTGCAGAGTATTCTTTCCTTTGTTCAACTGTTCAACCCAGGGTGTTCACAAAAATTATTTTCTTGAGGTGTTATTTTGGTTCCAGACTTTTCATTTCCCTCAAATTCTCATTCACTGAGGCGCATTTGAAGTCTTACTTATAACCTCCTCTTGAACCCAGTCATACATAAAATTTGGAAGAAGAAAGAGCATTATGAGATTTCATACAAATGAAGTAAGACAAGCTACGACTCCCCAAAGCAATTGCCTTACCCTAACTTTACCCTTAAATATTTGCATATACCTTGAGCAATTCCATTTGAGTATGCAATTGTTAGGCCGTGTTTCTTGTTTGCTATCTGAATTCATTCTCGTACACTTTTAGGGGTCGAGCGAAACGAGACGGAACTACTCAAGATGAATAGGAAAGCTAGAACTGAAGCTGTTCTTCTCCTCCCTTCCTATTTCTTTTTCTTTCTGTGTCTGGGAAGGCATTGTCCCATTTCCATCCCCAGATTAGTCCTAGCAAAAGAATCTGCTAATCTTCTGAGGCACTGATACATGGGGTGACGGTAGGGTGCCTTTTTTCATGCAGTCATCCGTACCCAAATGCGTGCTGACCAACTAAATCAGAGCAAGAAGTGAAGGATTGAAGGGAAAAAAAAGATCTCCTCATCCACTTTCGAGGATGCCATTCTCATTTAAATACCTCTCACGGATATCTTTAGGTGTTCCCACAGCAACCCCCTGCCACGGGGTGGACACAAAAAAGGCGAGGGGCTTTCGGACGTAAGGTTTAGATATTTTTCGGGGGGTTCTTTTGAGATTTTGACAACTCAATGAGCTCATAGCAGGATTAGATTACCTATTTCTCTGCCTGCAATTGAGGAGAAAGGGGGAAGTAGAGGAGATTTTCGCAAGGTTAACCCTACTGTCACACATGGTTATTTCCTCAAGGACTGCCAAGGATATCTAAACACATGCTCAAAGGAGCACGTGGAAGCACACATTTGCACTCTCTCGTGGATGTACTCACAACTCACAGAAAATCGCTCACCCATAACATCTGAAAAGCTTTCGGACCTGACAGGAGTTTTAAAGCAGGGGTTTTATAAGATCTTGACAACCGACCCCCCTCCCTTCCCTTCCCTTCCCTTCCCTGCCCACCCTTGGCTCCATCCACATATATTTTTGAAAAATGGCATTTTGGGTCACCGAACTCACAGCTTTTCAAAAATGTCGTCCAAGGTGGAGGAATTTTCAGACTTGTTTTCACTGTGGACAGACAAATTATGCTTTTGAAGTCAACCGTTGTACACCCATTGCATTATTTGTGTTTATCAGAAAATAACTGACCAAAAAAAACCAAAACAAAATAAACACAGCTTGTCATTTTACAAAGAGCAAACTTTTCAAATTTTCCCAATTTTCCCAATGGCGAATATTTTTCCATACATATCTTTTAACATTCAGCTTCACACCATAAAATATTGTGTTAACCTCTTTTTTCGGTTTATTATTAGCCTTAGTATATATGGAGCAGTCCCTGTGAATGATCTGTTACTATAGAAACAATAACGTACTTGAGTGAGTGCGTTAATATAAACCTGTCATTTATAGTGTGTTGCATCTGGAACTACTGTCAGAGCTGGGGTTATAGAAAATGAACGTTCTTATTCAAGAGTTTAACAGTGCCGTGCTATAAAACAATTTGCGAGGTCCTACCTCTGGACTTACGTTTTTTTTTTTACGTCTTCGTTTCCACGAAGGTATTTTCGAATGGTATGTTTGTGTTGATGGGAACATTTTGTTTTAAACGGAAGGAACTGTGAAAACTGTTTTCAAAAAATATCCAGAATGTTGTGTCTCGGTGCACTTATAGCGAGTGGTTGTTTTTTTTCTGTTTTGTCGAAATAGCCCCCGCTGTTATTTCTGCACACGCTACCTTAGGCACTGAAACACAAAAGCACACATTTGCTCTTGTCTACACGGATGCGGTGAATGGCTCTGAAATGCACTGACAGCTGGATCCTCTTCATACGAGAGATCCTTAAGCAGGCCCTAAATATGGGATTGTGACAGAGCTGAACCCTGGGGCTGCTCTTTCACATTTGCCCAGCTTGAGCCTCTTAGTCCGCACACACACATACACACAGAGAGAGACAGAGAGCGATGGTAGAGGCTAAATGAACCCATCAGCTCGATTGAGCTTCCTCTGAGCCGCTGGATTACGACTTCACGAGCGTCGTAGGATACCCTTTATACTCGAGCAGGCTTTGCGGAAGGAAACTTGTAATTCTTCGAAAGAACTTTGCCATTCGGTTGCATCTGAACAATCTGACACTTGAAATGAGCTTCAGTGCACAAAGGAATGGACCCAGATTAGGAAACTCAATCACCTGGAACATCCCCTTGTCCGTCTGGAGGGGAAAAAGGCGTGTGAGAGACTGTATCCTGTATCTATGCCAAAAAGATAGCTGAATGCCTCTTCCTGACCAGGGATTGACAGATTGATGGCACTGAGGAGTCACTGACAGTGTGCGAGCATGTGTGGCCTCAGGAGGTCACGGGTCACTGAAACAAGCTACCTGAGGAGATAAACCTGGCCAGCTACACTGCTCTCGCCACAATACACCACTTTGACCTGTTGTGTGGCTGGGATGTGGACAAAAGAACATTAAAGAAAAAGGTCAAAGCAATAATCAAGCCTATCTTTGGCGCAATAAGCCCTGCTTTGTGCAAGTACACAAAGGTAATTATGCGACCCGCGACCTTTGACCTCTTCGCAGCGGGTGGAGAAATGAGAGCTCTTTGTCGAAATTCCGGATGATGATTCAGACCAAAATGTCCAACATCCTGCATTAATCCGCAGTCTGTGATGCAGTGATACAGCATTGAATTATATACAATATAGTTGTACGGTTACCGGAAATGTTCAGTTGCAGTTAATAAGCAAAGGTTCACATACTTTCGCCACACACGGAAATGCGTCATCGGATCGTTTTCCTCAATAAATAAACGACCAAGTGTATTTTTGCCTCATTTGTTTAGCCGTGCTCTCTTTATCTACTGTTAGTATCCGTGTCAAAATCTGATGATGTTTCAGGTTATTTATGCAGAAATCTAGAACATTCGAAAGGGTGCGTGGTCTTTCAAGCACCAACGTATGAAATATTCAGGGGTCAAATTTCATTTCAAAATACGTTGTAGAAACAATGTATTTAGTTTCCTTTCCTCGCGCTTCTCGGTCTCGCCCTCGCCGCTGCGGCTCGTGACGTGTCATTATGGTCATCTGAACCTTCTGCTTGCTGCCGTCTATGATTACACCTGCGTGTGTATTATAAAGAGAAAGAAGAGGATTAAAAACAGCGTTGATTGCTTGAGGTGCCTCTCCATATAGATATATATCCGTCCATTTGGCAGGGATAGAAGTTCCAAAGGAAAGGTAATAAGATCAGGTGTGTGGAGATTGTCTATTGTCCGGACATTACAGTAGCTCTTTGTTTACGGGTTTCTGAGTGACTCTGGATAACGTTTAGGCCTACTGGCCATCACTGAATGCACTGTAATTGTATTCCAAAGATATGACACAGAAAGAGAGAGAGATGGAAAGAGGTATAATGAGAAAGTGATGGAGAGAAGGAAGGAGACGTTCATCCAGGACGCTCTGCTGCCCGACTTTCATTAAGCCTAATTAATTTCTCTGCACTGTTGATCAGAGAAGTTCATTTTAAGGACCACGCATACCGTTGTTCCTACATCCAACTTCAACCCGCAACACACACACACACACACACACACACACACAC
>JAQQZR010000001.1:20363552-20381228 GCA_030068235.1 Notoglanidium macrostoma | reverse complement strand
AAGGACCACGCATACCGTTGTTCCTACATCCAACTTCAACCCGCAACACACACACACACACACACACACACACACACTCCTCCGCACCAGGGCTTTAAAAAATGACTCAGTACTCATCCCCCATAATAGAGAAAGACTCCAAAAGTCAATTCAAATTATTCATGTACTGCTTTGTAATCATAGCCCGGTTCCACGTCGCGCGTTCCAAGGACGCTGCATCGGACAAATCGAAAGCAACCCGATATCGTAAAGCAGGAAGTGTGACATGATAGATAGCGAGATCCAACGCGGCATGCACGCCGCTGTGCCTTTGGGGAACTTATAATAATCAGTCATAATTATGCGGCTAAGGTGTCTATGTTTAAAAAAAAAAAAAAAGACGCATAATACAAGTACAGGTTTATTTGTATACAGATATTGTCGCAAAACAGCTTTACAGAAATCCAGATGAAGGTTTCAAACCCTAATGAGCACCAACCCTAGCCTCTAGTGGGCGACACTGGATGCTGGGATTCCAGGTGTAGAAGTTAAAAAGCGTCTTGGAAGGCTGTTTATTATAAGCACATGGACTCGAGCTGTACTGTTACGTCGGAGTTCGGGACCCACGTGCAAAAGTCACGTAAATATTTGCGTGCCCGGAGATATCTTCTAAGCACCTGCTTGATTCAATTTTCGGAAACCTAAATAAAAGAAACCGACCAGGAAATAGGAAAAAGCGTTTCCTTCTGGCAAATCCGTATAATATGACGTAACGTGATATCGTCACAAGAGACAAGTAACGAAGCCGAACCGAGGTCATGAGATCACAGGATATTGCGTATTTCACACTTTTAACTCGCTAGTCAGATTGACTATGCTAATCCGAGCTGAGAAACTAGCGGCAGTGTTAGAAGTAAAATGTGATGTTGCAGATAAACAAAGCACCTTCATGCTGACAAAGTAGAATTCATGAGCTCACGAAAACAGGCGAAGTAGTGCAAATAAAACAAGACTAGACACATTATTTGCTGAAAGCAGTGATCAGGGGAGAAAAAAAAAAACCCAACAAGTAAATCTACTGACAGGATTCTAGCATGGAGAAACTTTTTACATTGGCTCATGCCTACCAGCTTTCAAAGTGTATTATGTGTAGCGTCCTACGCTACCTTCTCTTCTGAAATACTGAATGGTTTTTATTCCCTATAATTGGATGTCTTACTTATATGTCTGCGTCCCCTGCTATACAGTTACAGAGCTGATAAAAACCTGAAGCTTTGAGGTGGATAAAAAGCTGAATGTAACATCGGCTTGCTGATGCGTTAATGGTTAGTCGTGAACACAATGCGCTGAAAAGCAGCGACGTCTGAAAGAGCGTGTCCGTACTGGCCTTTTTTAAAGGTGGGCCGAGCCGTCAGTCGGCATCGAGAGAAGGTTGCAAATGAACGTGGAATTAGAGGCCGCGCTCGGCGTTAATCTTCTCGACTGCAGGCTTCGCGTGGGTGTATTAAAGTATTAGAATCTCGTGGAGGCAGATGTATTAAACTCAATCACACATTTTATCTGGATCGACACAGTCTATACTGAACATTTAGATAAAACTGTGTCATTTAAGCAGCAGTGTGATTGTTTACTCGGTGGAACTGTAAAACGCTCCACAGCGGCGTTAGACACACTGATATGCTCTGCTTCTTTTAAAACCGTCGTCGCGATTGCCGGACTCTAATATTTTACGGTAAGGGCTAAACACAACTAAAATATACATTTTCCATGTCATATTACAGATAAGTCATGCTTCAAGGATACAGACCTTAACGTAAAACTACTAATTTGTAAGCCTTCAGAGGTTTTGATCGGGTCTTAATCAAGTTATTGATCTGAAACATGCGCTCGCAAAGCTGCAAATGAAACCAGTAAAAAAAAAAAACCCTGAAATAGCACTTCCTGTCACGGAACGTACCAAAACCAACCTAGCAATTTACCTTTCATTCAATTTATCTGGCCTCGTTAGACTTCACATGCATCTGATAGTGATTTCAAGCTTCAGATTGTGAAATGTGTGTGCTCTGATCCGACGTTAAAGCGAAAGAGATGCTGTTAATGCCTCCCCGCTTAGATCCACGTCTTAAGGATGACACATGAAAGCATGAATTTGACATGGAATGAAAAGGAAGCAAAACAAGCACAGAAGCACTTCATTTCATTTCGGGTTCGTCCAGACAGATTAATAATCCTGTCACAGCGTGCGCCGTGTGGGCCGGACGGGGTGGAGCCTGATCCGTGATGAATGTGGGAGGAGTGTGTGACGAGTGTGTCCAGACGGAGATTCTCCACACCTCATCAGGGTGTAATATTACTGCGTTAATGTGCTCGGGAACGGGTCTCGGCTGCTAGCGGCTAATAAGCCTTCCCAAGAGGGGGCTGAGCTCTTGCTGATGCCACTAATCCAGGACAGACAGTGTCCTCTGCTACGCTACCCTGCTAGAGCACCAGGGACACAGCAGACTGATGGAAGATGATTACAGCCCTGCTAAGCCGCTACGCCTCATGCTAGGGGACTGGGGTGAAAAAATAGTCTGCTTCCCAATAAAGTAATGACTCCCACGAGGCAGCGAGTGCGTAATAAAGTGACAAAATGAAGTCGTCGCGACGCTTATCTCGCTGCCAGGACGTAACTCGGGGACGCAACTTAATAACACCGATTTCCATGTTTATCTTGGTTCAGCAGATTCAGTTCTGTCCAGAATTCAAGATGAGGCATTTCATCGTAACGGGTAAATCGATGTGTATGTTGCACAGGGCTGTCGAGTAGACAAATTTATGAGTCGTAAGCATGGCAGTCGAGTGCTTAAAAATCACAACATGCTTTCTTTACAGGACACTCAGTGACAAAGCAGAGATTTTGGGTCTTCATTAGATTTCTCACGATAAATCTAAATAATTATAAAGAACTTGCTGGATCAAGTGCTATCTCGGTGGTTTCGTTAAAATAATCCGTCGTCTTGTTTTTACGTTAGATCATATTACGTTTGCCAGCAAAGAAGAAAATATAAAACGCTTCAGTCCTTATTTTCCATCCCGAGTTTTCTTTGGAGACCGTGGAAAACCCCCGTCTCTGGCGTCTTCCCGAGAAAGATCTGGCAACCCTGAAGGTCTGACCCACACGCAGGTAATCTGCATTAAAGCATGTGCGTAATCATGCATAAAGAACGTAGTATTAGTATTGAATTTTTTTTTTGGAACGAACCAAAAAAGGGATGGATTAAAGTCATCAGACTTTACATACATATTTGTGAGCGTGATATCCGTGAACTAATAACAGATCCAAATAGCCTGCTAGCTGTTGTTAGTGGTGTGGTTGCAAAGCGCGCCAATACTTATGGTGTCATTGTATAGCGTATAGAGCGTCCCTTTCGTTCTGTTTCATCAGTTCAAGAGTGCTGGAATGTTGCATTTCACCTTGATTGGATGGAATGACGATGTGTAGCCCAAGTGGCCTTGGCTGGCTGATGCAGCAAGGCATGCTGACACACACACACATATATATATACACACCCAGAGTCATTCTCTTTCCCTCTGCCCTCCTGCAAAAAGCCTGACTGAGCTACCTCTGATTGCGAGGTGGTGCTCGGGTTACTCGCTCTTCCAGATGGGTAATGGTGGCGGCCCGGACGCTGTTTCTTTCATCTACTCCCAGAGCAGCATGCGGCGTCACACAGGGTCATCACCTCTCATGCTGAACGTGCAGTGCCATCCTGGCCTCTCAGCCATACCCAGAGCAAAGCCAAACCCGAAAAGGCGGAGAGAGAGATAGCAAATAGGAGCGAGAGAGCTTATCATGGGACACCCAGCAACTGTCACCGCAAAACTTGTTTGCAATGCGTCGCGTCCCGAGCGACGGAGAAGTACCAGAATTCATGAGTCACGTGTGATTTGTTTCAGGTGTGAACTTTCACGTATACACTTAAATATGAATATGTAAAATTTAAAATAAAATAAAAAGAGGTAAAAAGAAAGGCTGCTGCATGCAAATAGTGTTCGCTTTTTTGACCGTTAAAATGTTTCACACAAAATCACAGTTTAGATATAATAAAATCAATCCTGACTTCACTAACTAAAAACACAGTCGAGTCCCAAGTCTCAATCCTAGTCCAATTCCAATATCGGACATTTGTTACAGTATCCGATATCTGATGTGGTTTTTTTTCCCCTTATCTGATCCACCTGTACGTTTTCCCCCACTTCTATTTCGGGAACGAGCTGTTGCGCCATAGCTGTTTCTCCACTACGAGACTCAGCAGGTGGTCTAATACCAATTCAGATAAGAACTTTACGGATATAAATTCTGCTAACTGTGCAGCAAAACCTCCGCAAATTCAAATTCTGTTAGCTATCAATTCAAAACCCGTCTCGAAACTTTTTCTTCATTCACATGTCATAAGTGGAAGCTTTGGTCGCATAGTGATAGAGGTGGGCTTGATGAACACACAGTACGTTAGTCTAGAACGTCGAATACGGAGCATTTAAGCATTGACAGGAAAGCAGGAAGTACTAGGAGCGACAGGGACAAAGAGAAAGAAACAACACCCGGACATGTCCGATAAAACCAGAAAAACAGAAAAAGAAAACAGGTGGCCACAATCACCATCACATTTCAAAACAAAACAATTCAAAACGGAAACGAATTTCTGCCTTTCTGACTTTCCCTTGTGGTGTTTGTTTGCTTTCCTATCGGTAGCTACTGAATAATGCGCTGGAAGGTAAGTAACTGGACTAAACATTTCGATATGAACATGTTTAGTGTGTTTCAGGTCTTTCAAGTCACATCGAAGCAGACGACGACAAAAAAGTTAAAATGGCTCTCTCGAATAATCTCCACCCACCAGAATAAACCGGAGAGCAGGGCGACAATAACAAACAAGAGTATCAGCTAGCCTATCAAAGAAAAGGCGGGGGAAAAAACGCTTCTAGGGTTCTTTTGTAGTCTCTAATTATATATCTTTACAGGAATAATATTCATCCACACATAGCAGACAGATTAGACGTAAGCTCAGCTTTCACCAAAGAGAAAAGAACCAGAGCTGTTCTCCAGGGCTTCAATCCAATAAATTATTTATTTATTTATTTGATCTTCGTTAATGACCCAGTCACAACACCCATTCGTTTGCATCTTTATCCATACGCCAAACATCTACTTCTGATACATAGCCAGGATTTCAATGAAGACACCGAAGGGAAAGAACTAGAAAGAGAGCTATTCATTGGCAGGCATTTCTTTTTCTGTTTTTCACCGCTGATGGTACTCAAGTTAATGAAGACGGACAGTAGTGCTGAGCGTCTGCATCAACCCAGTACTTCTGTTACTCTCTCGCTCTCTCGTTTGATCTCTCTCGCGGACCTCGGAGACATGACAGGCATTTTAATTGCGGAAATAAAAGATATAAATTCATATCAAGGACCAAAAGTCAATTCTTTCTTCTTTTTTTATGAAAATCATTTGACATGCAATTAGCTATGCAATGCAAGGACTGTAAAGAAATATGTACTGTCAAGAAACTCCAACACTTGTCATTGGGTTTATATACTTATAATTAAAGTATAGTGTCATTACAGGGTATTATCATGCTCATAAACTTAACTCTAAAACAATATTACATGGGAAATGATTCACATATTCAGATGGTTAAACCAAAAAAAAAAAAAATCAGATAGAATAAAGGCCAATTTTTTTTTCACCTTTAGCAATTGAAATACAACGTAACGTACAAGCAAGAGAAATTAAAAAATGCAAAGGATAATATACGAACATATCATACAACGATGATTTATGAACTCTAATAAAAGGTTTTTAATAATTAGATAATAGTATCATAGTTGAGTGTTTAATATCGGCTAATGCAAGGAAACAAAAAAAAAGGAGGGGCTTAAGTTCAGGGTCAGAATTGCACGAGGCTGAGACGTTTTGGGCGAGTCATGGTTTTTTCAATTTCTAGCATAGAACACGCTTTTAAAACTTATTTAAAGGACCGCTATTAAATCTAGTTTTTAAGTCTAGTGCTAACACTGTTACATAAAAGGACCATTGTGCAGTCTTTTTAGGAGTAGATGTCGATTGTGTGAACCTTTTCAGACTGAAAATGTACCTGGACAATACTATTTTCCAGCAGTGTGAGAGCTCGGGGGAGAAAAAGAGCGCGAGAGACATTCAGACTGAAGCTGACCTGGCCTACTTGGCCAGTCGACTGGCTGATTAATGAAGCTCTGCATTTTGCTGATACCATTTAGTTACTAATGAGGGTCGCTCACCTTCACACCCACGTACACACACGCGTACACACACACACTGATGGGAAGACAGCAGGTGCTGAGTCAGAGATACCTGGCACTGACTGCTAACTGCGAGAGTCGGTGTCTCGTATCCCCAGAGTTGACACGTGAAAAGCTATTAAGTGCTCCAGTAACGTCGCTCAGATTCGGGTTTGAGGAAAGCTGGCGTGAAATGACACGCTGTTTATGTAACAGAATATTATTCTAATCCTGGCTAAGCCAATGGAGGGCTATGAGAAGTGAAAATATCTGTAGCTAGCTGCTGACCTGCTGAAAACATTACTCTCTTCCTCCCACACACACACACACACACACATACACACAGAGGGATCAGAGTACATACCTCAGCCTTGCTCTCACACTCCCACACACACCTACATGCATGGATACGTATACAGACACATGTACAGTATATATAAGAGAAACAACTGTTAAAAACATTACATAAAGGTATGAAGCAGCTCTGTTCGAATATTGATGCTATCTTAAGCTGTCGTTTCTATAGTAACGACTCATTCGCAGAGACCTGAATGAAAGATATAGCATAATCTAAGGCTAACGATGAAAAAAAAAAAAAAAAAAAATATATATATATATATATATATATATATATAAATAGTTGTCGATATGGTGAAAGTCCGAGAAAGTTTTTTTTTTAACTTCGAGCAAGAAAAAAATAAACAGAAGCTGGTGTTTATAGCTGCTGAAACGTAAGTGATACCTTGTTTTGCGCTAATGTTAAACGTAGCTATAAACAGTCGAAGATGTTCATTAACAAGCAAGCAAATCGCGATTGTTGTTAAGAGGAGCGAAACGTGGAAAAGAATCGACGTCGGGGTGGTAACAGTACCTCGACGCCACCCTGACGGTGATCGATCTTCCAACACGCCGACGCCCTGTCGTGTTTTTATTCCTTGACGTCCTTAAACCCCGACAGTCTGAAAAATGCCCAACCCAGATTTCGAGTACACGTAACGTCTTATCCACCCAACAATTCAGGGAATTACATTAAATCCAGACTAATGAATAACAGCTATTAACTGTATCACGAAAACAAGCACGCACACTCCCACACAAAAGCTAAGGCGGCGTAGAAGACAGGCAAAGCCCATTATTAGTGAGAAAAGCGAGCGAATTCAGGCATAAGGCTCTCTCGTTGAGAGGGGAATCGGGGCAGGCAGGGTGGCCTTAATAACACGATAAAGGAAAATGGATGTAAACAAACATAACTATACGTACATTGCTGCTATTATCCTCCCATTTCCCCCCAAAAAAATTAGAGGCCTTGCGTTCTTCCATAACACATGATGAGATTCACATCTACTGATGTGATGTTCCTGCATTTGAACAGACGGAAGATCAGGACGTTCGTTTCGGAGAGACACGTTACAGATGACGCACGCACAAGCTTCTTTCCGCAGATGCTTGTAAGAGTTCTCACTCACAAATACACCAAAATAGCTAGTTGACGTCTTTTCAACGTTTTAGCACATAACATCAAAACAATAGCTACAGTTAGCTAGATTGTCGCAAACAAAAGATGAACACGGAGGAGTCCATGTTTTTCTCTTTGTACTGATACATGAAAGTAGAAAACGATGCAATTTCGACTTCCGAAGAAAGTTGAACACGTTGTTACAAAAATGTCCCAGGAAGCCCCGCCCCCTCCCGTCCGTCATCGCTTTGATTTTCCTGCTTGAATGGCAGTAAACACACTTTCTATTAAAGTTAATTAATGTGGAACACAGTATACAGTTCACATCGGTTTTCGATAACGGCTATATTCATTACGGACTACGGATTACGGTCTAATTTTAGAATTTGTAATCGAAAGCTTAGTATAGAGAATGTTTTTTTATTCATTACATACACATATAACTTTATCATACTGAACGTTCTGTATAATACAAATACTGTTTGTTTGTTTGTTTGTTTTTTAAAGGTACTAGCTGGCGTTCGGTTCCAGTATCAGTAAGATATGCTGGAGCTCGGCATCACAGAGCGTTAGTGATCATTAGCAAAACTTTGTAGCTGATACGAAACTTAGAAGGTGGCCTTTGCCATGCCAACAAGCATGTGCTAGCGTCTCCGCATAATAAAGTATTGAAGTGGCCTTCTTATTAAAGAAATAATACTGAGGACCTTTTTGCAGAGGCTGCACGCAAATTTGTCCGTGTTTGCTCAGTGGATTTGTGGACACACATACACACACACACACACACATACACACAGCGGTCAGCAGTTGGTTGTCACAAAGCGCAGAAATCCCCTCTAAATGACCCCGGCTCAGGACAAAGCTTTTTATTTAGTGCTTTTTATTGTGCCCACTGGCCGACTCACAATAGAGAACAACAACCGCTTGTTCCTGACTACTCAAGTGCCCCTTCGTCATATAAAACCCTCTGTGTATGTGAGTGTGTGTGTTAGTCGGAGTGTGTGGGTGAGTTATTTTACTGAGAGACGTAGTTGTGCGTAAGACGTTTTCTTGACCACTGATCAGTAAAAGAGGTCAAATTATATGCTGCAAAATGGAGGTTCGGGTTTTATTGATCAATTTATCGGTGACCCGTCGGTGCTAGCTTCCACTCGACATTAGCAGTGCTAGCCATGCTTGGTGAAGTGAAGAGCTTTATGGTCCATGGGACTGGGTGGCGGACTCAATGGAAAGTCTCTGGTTTGGAGAAGGAAAAAAAAAAAAACCTTGAAGGCCAAAACAAACAACGCAAGAGGAAAAGGAGTGGATCTTCCCCGACATTAATATGTCTCTGGGAAGTTGTATTAATGCGAAATATCATCCATGCGCAAATAATGTTTCGGAGCACAGCGAGAAGCAAGAAGGTCTGGAAAAGCCGTTCCTTCCTTAAAGCGACTGGAAAACGAATTCCGTGTCGGAACATGACAGACCACAGGATTCCACGTGTTTACTTTAAGTTCTAGGATTTCGGTTCTGATCTTCGCCTGCATGTTTCTGGACTGTGATAATAGCCTTGCCTATCATTAGTCCTGACAGACATGTGGGTGTATCCAAACGGCCTGTCCTGTGATTACCGAAAAAGCTAAATAAACTGACTCGACACGTGTTTCATGCGTTACAGATGGCTTCGGTACTTGTGTGTGATATTTGATTCCCTTTCAAAAGGCAGATAAGGAATACAACACAACGGGGTGTGCCGGAATATGATCAAACGACGGGTGCTAAATAAACTTCTCAATGATTAGAAATGTTTTTTTTTATCCATTTATGCATACAGGCTGCTATATACAGTATTTATATCTCTTTGTATATTGTCACTGAAGTGTGTTAGAACCAGCACCAGCAACCAGACGAATCAGATTTGCGACTTCAATCTCACTGTGGTAAAAAGGGTTATATAAAGTGCACCATGAATAAAGTCTCTAGCAGAAAGTTGCGTATCACATTAAAAATTGCTAGCACTCCCTTTCCTCCAAGGTTGTCTGTTCTCCATGGCTTCTAGTCCAAAATTTAGCTCCTACTGTGGCAGCCTTATCATTACTTCAATTCAGCTAGCAATCTTCCCATGTCTGTAATGTAGCTCTGGACACGAGATATGACTCACACCTTATTTTCATTCTAAAACATGGACCAAATACCCCGGTGAATAAAAAGCACGGCCAAATATCAGCTGAACGTTAGCAAGAGTTGAGCTCTGACACTCAGAACATAAGCACGGTAATTCAACAAGGCCTTAGGAATGCGAATGATAGAATGACATAGCAGGCTGTGAAGCTTTAGATAATAAAATGGTTTGCATATTTCAGGTCAGGGCTCTTGAAAGCTGCCTGTCTTGTTTGAAATGGCCTTTGGTCCTGGCTTGTTTTGAATCTTCATACCATAACCACTTTAGATGCTTTGCTGATGAATTAATCTAACATGTCAGATTATACTGAATAGTGTAGATATGTGACAAAAAAAGGGTTTTCAAGGTGTTTTTACAGAGTCTGCAGATAAAAAAAAAAGGTATATATATTTTTTCACCATTACATTTCATCCATTCTGTTAAAGGGTTGCTTTTAGCTTTAAAGGTTCCTCTACCTTGAACAGCTAGTGTTACAGGGTCCTGAAGCAATCTGAAATACTAATGCAACTGCCCATTATAACTGGGATCCCATTGGATGCAAACAAATGTAACCATTGTAGGTGCAAACAAATGGTCAGATATGAGGCAAAGAAAGGTCTGACCATGGTTTGTCTAGTTTGTTTATGTTCTGACAAATAGAACCAACTAAAGTTGTTTGAAAAAAACCGCAAGCTGCTTCATCCATCCATCCATCCATTATCTATTCCGCTTCATCCGTCTGGGTCGCGGGGAAGCTGGAGCCAATCCTAGCATCTTCGGGCGAGAGGCGGGGTACACCCTGGGCAGGTCGCCAGTCCACCGCAGGGCCAACACAGACAAACAGCCACACATGCTCGCATTCACACCTATGGGCAATTTAGAGTTTAGAATTTAGGCCACACCTACTTCAGATTCAAAACCAAATTTAAATATGGCGCACTAAACAGATAGGGTGATTCCGTTCCAGATTTATGTGCCCTTGTCACTGAGTCCTGCTGGCTTCTTGTTGAGAAATAAAATGTTTTTCCTGTTCCAGCATATAAGGGTTAAACAGGTGGTGCAGAGTTTGTCTGAGAATTACAGCAAGAATTGAAGCTATGCTTTCAGTGTCACACTGACTTGAACATACTGGGCCGCAGCTCGAAGAGGGAGACAGCTTTTCCCCGATGGTGCTCCTCTTTTCTTGCTGTGAAGGTCAAGCTTTAATAAAAAATGTACCTGACTGCATAACTCACTCGTCTTCTACTTTCCCCCCACTATGATATTCCCCCATCACCTATCCTTGCATTTTCTCTGCAGAGTTGAGCTCTTTATTCAGCACTGCAGACAGGCTTTCTCTCTCACTCTCTCTCTTCAGCCCTCTTCCCTTCTCAACCATAGTCCTGGAGGGAACTCTGGTTAAAGAAGTATAGCTCAGGAGCCAAAGGCTCAGTCTTATTTTCACATTTATACTTCGGTCTCTACTCCCTCCAAAATCAATCTCTTGTTCACCCTCTCTGTTCCTGCCAAGAACCAGAGGTGTTTCCAACTCTTCGATTTTATATTAGCTTTAGGATATTAGCTTTCAATTGACTTCAGTCTTGGCGCATTCACTTGATACCCCTACCAAGATATCCAAAATTATCTTAGCCTTATCTTCTGAACTTCATTGATATTTATCTCACCACCAACTTCCACTTGGACAAGTCTTTCTCAAATGCTTGTTCCTCTATTTCCCCCTTTTTTCTATTTTTAACATGAAGATATCATTGGATGCAACAGGCAGCATTGCCTCACCAGTTTGATCCTGACCTCAGTTTACTGTCTGTATGAAGTTACAGATGTTCTCCCCATGGCAATGTCCCCAAGTGTGTGCTCTGGGTTGTTTCATCCCACCCCCTAAAACATACCCGAGGATGGATAGGCTACTCTATATTGCCCCTAGGAAGATGAATGAATTGGTGTCTTTGGCCCAGGGTTCCCGAGCTTTTTAAAAACATGACCTTACAAACCCTTTGTTAACTTGCAGCCTAGAACTAAACAACCCATGGACTGATTGTTAGGAACTGTGTTATGGATGTAGTGGGTCATTCTCAGCATGATGGTGGCATGATAGCCGGTATAGTGATTGTCTGAACGCCAAGAGAATATTGCTGGGGGTTTTAACCATCTCAGTGTTACAGAGCCAACATCATCCTGTGGTTAAAAATAGGAAGCGATGAGTTATAGTCTGTAATTGTACATTTATAAGGATTACAAAAAAGGTAGGTGTGTTTTCATAAATTTAAAAGAATATATGAAATATATTCTGGTAATATATATATTCGGGTAAAACAAGTTGGAGCCTGAGGGATAATAATGATCTACTGGTCTCATTAGGAACTGGAACAGTTGGTGAGGTGTTGCTGTTTGCTGGCCCTCCTTCTTACTTTTTCTGCAACAAAATGGCTTAATCTGAGCCATGTGACCAGGTCCATCTGATTTGGGCTCTCAAAGTGGCGCACCCTTGAAATAACGGCTTGTCTGTGCCAGGTTCCCAAGCGTGCTGGCATCTAATAGCAGGCGGAGGGTCCAAAAATGCAGGGAAGCCAGAACCTGCTCCATCTGGTGAGGCCCACTTCCCACTGTCCTGCATTTGAACTGCCCTAACTGTGCTAGTGCATTGTACCTTTATGTCCTCTATATGTACACTGGAATCACTAAGCAGCTTGAATTGAGAATAAAAGGATTACCTCTCGACAGTCTTTGCCTCGGATTAAGTCTTTAGGTTGATGTGCTTTTGTTTAGTCATTGTCGTCAATGGATTCATAAACCAGGGAGTGGTTTCAATACAGGGCAAACCGCTACGTACATTACAAAAGTATATCATGGCAGAAGTATTTTATGGTTCTACTTGTCCACTGTATCTCAAGCAGAAACAGTTTGAGATGCATGATTTGACGTTGACATATTTCCTTTTGAAACAGGAAATATGATGGTGTGTTGACGTGCTTTAGTGATTTACCATGGTCAGTGGCATTTGAGATGTGCAACACCCCCACTGAATTAAGCAATGACTTCCCCCACGTCTGTTGAAAAATCGTGAACAGTAGGAGGTAACAACAACAGCCAACAGTGGTAAAACACTCCAACTTGTCATATCGCCACCAACTTCTATTCTAGCCTCTTTGAAATGAATAAACCCCAAACTTTTTTCAACCAAGGGATGGGTGGAAAATAAAAAGTTGGCAAGATGACCCCCAGTGACAGAACATATGTACACAAGGTAAGGTAAGGTACTGTACATTCTAGAGAACATGTAATTGGATGATCAGAAGAAAAGGTCTCCCAACTATTTTTTTTGTATTGTTTTCTAGACAATTGGCATGCATCGCAATAATTGACACCCCAGTTTTGCTTTCATGGGCCCTTTAAATAAATTTCCCCATTCTTATTCCACATGATAGATAATTAGAATATAGGTTTGAATACGTATGCAACGGTTACATCAAAGCCCTCATGTGTGATCACAAATGTCTCGACCTCGGATGCTCTCCGAGGTTTACAAAGCCACAGGGGCGAAAGATGAGAAGAGATGAGGGTGTCAATCAGCAGAACGAAGCGCTGGGCAGACAAATGAGGTGCTGTTTGGGCCAAGGTTGGGGGTTAATGCGATTACAGCGACTCCCAGCAGGGTCGGACCCTTACTCCTTTACTTCTTCACTCTCTCTCAGGCACATACATTCACATCCACACATGCACGGAGGTCATGCCTGGGCCATTTCAAGAGCCTTTGTTTGTGGGAATATGGTTTCTGGTGCCCTTTGCACCTCTGTTTAGTCTCTGAATCTTCGGGCAAGGTGGACAAAATAGGACGGGCTGAGGTTCTGACATTAATTAGCGGGGTCCACGGTGGGCCGTGAAATCCAATAAGGCCGCTGAAGTATGGTGGGCAATTACAGAAGACGCCTGTCTGCCACTGCCATGTCTGAAAGGGGCGCTTCCTGTCCAAGCAGAGAGTAAGGTAACTGTCCTAATGCAAAACAGGCAGAGCCTAGTGTGTGTTTGTGGCACCGAGCAATCCTCAGACCTCCACAGAATGAAGGTAATCATCAAATTTTACAGACGTTTGATGACTTCTTCCACACAGTTAATGGTGAATTCAGTTCCTTTTTTGCTTCCTTCAAAAAATTTCCTAACAGTGCATGAAATCTAGTCAGTTCCACCCGACATCATGCTAGCTCAGTAGTAAAATATAACTGACGCTACACCTATACCAAACTTGTGCACGTCCAAGTTTTCTGGGAAAATGATAAAAGAAAGAAAATCCTCCAAACAAACACCAAATCTCTTGCAGAACTCAAACTGAAACCACATGGTTGCGCAGTTTGCATAGCTTATTTCAAGCTGCCTCATCTGGTCTATAAGTTCTCTCTGAGTGATGCATTAAACCTAAAAAACCCTAAGCGTGAAATTCGGTAAGAGCCGAGAGAGTTGTTTGGAAACACTTTCTTCCATGCGCGCTGGAACGGCCATACATTAAACCCGAACAAAGCCAAACACTCTCTCAACTCGGATACACACACCTTTCCCTCGAGGACCGAGCTGTTTTGAGTTCCTTTTCAACGCCATATGAAATATGTACGACGCGTATATGATTTATAATGCAATCAGCGCTCTTGGATGCGGTGCAGGCCCGGGGTTGATCCTGAAACACATGCGCACACAATATTTTTATTCTTCTTATTATTTTTTTTAAACTCCAGCCACAAACAGAACATTCATTGCAGATATAGATCTATACACCCAAAGCTTTGGATGTTATGATTAGGTCCTGTTCGTACATTCTGGATGTGTTTATTTTGTTATGATTTCTCAGGATAGATCAGGGGGTGGAGCCAACGATGGACTGATTGACAGTGACCGGGACCAATCGGCCATGGAGATGAATGATGACATGCTTTTTGAAAGATCCTCTCATGAAAGCAGCTTTCTCCAAATGGAGAAAGTGTACGCGAGTTTTTATAGCTTAGTGGGGACCAAAAGTTTGGTCCCCACTTTCAGGTATTCCTATCCTTGTGGGGACATTTGTAGTTAAAAAGGGAGCTTTGGAAGGTCCCCTTAAACAAGTGCGAGTGTGTGTGTTTGCTCTGTGAGGAAGAAGAAGTGTGCCGAGTGTTTACTGGAACCCTTTTTCTGCCTCACATGGCTTCCAAAACACAGCTGAAGGCCCGAAAATTCAAACAAGGTGTGTTTGACAGATGAGCTCTGTCCGTGAGCACGGCATATCGGCTTTACTGTAACGCTTCCTCAAGGCTGAGAGGGTACATGAAATGCGCTCCATCTGTTCCGGCACGGACAGCGGAAGAGGGAAAGAGGGAGAAAGAAACAAAAACAAAACGAGAGAGAGCGAGCTCGAGAGAGAGGGGAAGAAAGAGAGATGCACCACTCACCAGCAACAAAATATTTTTCTCCTGGGTCTTCTCACCCTCTAAAAACAGAGTCAGCGAGTCATCTGTCCATCTGGTCTTTTTTGTACAGACAGAGAGGGAGAGAAAATGGCAAAGAAGTTAGATTTATTCCGCAGGGATGTTTTTTGAACGTTGCTGAGCGGCTAATAAACAGCATCACTGGAGTGTAAAATAGAGGTACCACTGGAAAATCATATCTGTATCGATCCCGAATATTCATGACTGTGTATGTGTTAGAGGATTTAGCTTTTTTCCTTTAAAATCCTGATGAACTGATTTATCAAATGGGTTTTTTATCTGAAGCCAATAAAGATCTTCTCGTCATTGAGATTGGACTGTCGGTGGAGAAAAGGAATGAGTGCGCATCCTTTTCCACTCTGTCTCTCTATCTAACACACACACACACATCTACGCAAAGACAGTCAGAGGCATGACACTGTCATTAGCTTAACAGATGCTGGTCAATACAGTGACAACAAGGATTTACAAGGAAATAATTAAAAAGATTTTTTTTTTTTTTTTTTTTTACAGAGAACAAGATTCAAGTTCTCGACTGCTCCCACTATCGGCTGTTATCGGAAAATAATCTCAAGGTTTTTCCATATACTGTATAAAGAAGGTACAGTAGGTATACTAGATATCAAAAGTTCTTAGCACTGTGGTTGAACTTTATATTCTTTGTATGTTCCAGCAAACATTTCAGATGAACAGTGATTTAGATTTGTGTGTTACACAAATGCACAATCAGTACAAGGTCTAAGGGCATTCCAGAAATAGTAGCGGTTATCAGACGGAAAAAAAACAAAACCTAATTCGTCTGTTATAGGTAGCAATTAGTGATACAAAAAAACATGCAGACTGAAAAAAAAGACCCTTTTATTCTATCATCATGAATGTTTTATCATGTCTTGCACAAAGGCTGGAGAACAAGAGGTCGAATCTGCTGTACAAATGCACACACACATTAAATAGGCTTCGTTCAGGCGGAGTAGGGGGCGGAGTCAGACTGTCACTCATCCACCGGGGATGAGCTTCGGCTAATGAGGATCGCTTCAAACAGGCATACATGTGTCTTTGAGTGTGTATGTAGCTGAGGTGATGTGATGCAGCCTGACAGGAAGTGGTGTTTCTTATAACAGCATGTCAAAGTGTTTTATTCTTCTCAGATCACGGCAAAATGATGTTGTATCTTTATACATTTAATATTATAAGAATAAGTCAGTTCCTGTTAGCACTTACGTTACAGCAGCTATAAACACTGGTTTCCATTACCAGTCGTTTTTTCCCCATCACCTAAGAAGTTACTAAGACAAATAAAGAAACAAAAAGAAAAAAGTCCTCCGTCGTGAAGTCTTTCCCACAGTGGACTACTTACAGACCATAAATATTAAATAAACATCTCCTCAGACAAAACGCCAACATATCAAAGGAGTTTTTCTATGTTTAACAGCAACACGTTTCTTAACCAGTGTCTTATTAGCTACGTATTTCGTTACGATAAATATGAGCAGCTGTTATGGATCCAAGTTGCCGTTACGCTTTTTTTTTTTTTTTTTTACCTTTAAATCAATGAATTGGTGTTTTATTTTGTAAATATATGAATTTGTTTTCATATGTTCGATCATTGAAGACAAACCGTTTAAGGACAAAACTGGGGTTGTAAACTCGAACTAGCGAGGTATCATAGCCAGCGTATCATTTCCGAACTCAACAAACAGCAATGAGAAATCCTAGGCCACCGCCACCAACTGTCTCTGTTTACGGCATGACACCGTGCCATATGATTCCGCTGCTGTGGTTTGGTTCTTCAGATTTTCACAGACAAACAACAGATGGAGACATCATCAATTTCTGGCCCTTCCTATTTAGGAATCTGGTCCCTTAAATTGCATTCTTGCTGTGTCCAAATAAATTAATGCAGCTGTGAAGCTGTAGCAGCGGCTCAGTGTTGTTTTATTGAGTTACTTGTGCACCAAGAAATACAAAATGAATGATTCATAGTCATAATACGGTGGCTTTTCTTATAAATCTTACCGTTGAGCATTCTTCCATTGCATCAATAAAGCTTTACTTAATTCTGCTTTTAATGCAACTTGGTGTGATACGATTATACTGGTATACAATGGTATAGAAATCCAAAATATCTGTATAGGTATTCATAGGTAATGTTTTATATCAAGGTTGCGTTAGCTAACATTACCGCATTAGTTAACATTATCCATTCAACCATCCATTGATTATCTATAGCGCTTTATCCATCTGGGTCGCGGGGAAGCTGGAGCCAATCCACGCATGTTCGGGCGAGAGGCGGGGTACACCCTGGGCAGGTCGCCAGTCCACCACAGGGCCAACACAGACAAACAACC
>JAQQZR010000001.1:20339415-20363338 GCA_030068235.1 Notoglanidium macrostoma | reverse complement strand
GAGAACATGCAAACTCCGCACATAAAGGCACCCTGGGTGACCCGGGGATCGAACCCAGGACCTTCTTGCTGTGAGGCAACGGTGGTGTCTCCAAGGAGTCTCCAGTGTCAGAGCCTTTGTAAACTTTGTAAACTCTAATCTTAAAGGTTGTTTTTGATAAAGTCTTTCCAGTTTTTCCATTGATTATTTTCTCATAACATTTTATCATCGAGTGTTTTATTGTTCCTGAAATGTGTCTCTTTTGCATGTACCTTGACTGTAAGCAAAACTCTAGCTTAGTTACAGGCAATTAGGATGGACAGTTGGTCTTCGCAGCCCTTATTTCATCATATCAATGAAATTGGAGTGCTATCTAAGAATTTACCAGGCATTGCTTGCTTGTTAGCTACCACACCGAATTCATATTGCTTAAACAAACTCAAGAAACTAGCTACGTAATGCTAGATACCTGGGTGGAGACGTTTAGCTAACTAAATTTATTCAATTTATAAATGAGTTTTTGGGCAGCTTTCAGTGCCACGAC
Source organism: Notoglanidium macrostoma (assembly GCA_030068235.1). Taxonomy (NCBI): domain Eukaryota; kingdom Metazoa; phylum Chordata; class Actinopteri; order Siluriformes; family Auchenoglanididae; genus Notoglanidium; species Notoglanidium macrostoma. The sequence continues at coordinate 20,362,815 of JAQQZR010000001.1, read as the reverse complement.
ATCATCAATATTGTAATCATAAAATATTACACCATGACCACCGCTTAGCATCACTGACTAGAGTTTTACACCATGTGCCGAATAGCACTCCTTGTGTTTTAGTGTTCTTATAACAACTTAGTTTTGCCAAAAGGTTCTTTTCGTTTACAAACACTGAAGAGGTCTAACGAACATGATATTTGCTGGAAAACAGCCTTAGCAATGTTAGAAAGTAAAAAAAACATGGTCACTGTTTCTTAAAGCCGAGGTGTGAAAGTATGCGGCTGGTTTGCAGGTTTTCCCAGACCACCACACACGCTGTATATATAAAATTTGGATGCACAGGTGGATAAATATATCTTTCTGTATTTTGGGCTGCCTGCTATCACTGGAAGCAGTGTTGTACGACGTGTGTGTAGTCTCCTGCAGAGTGTGTGAGCTAAACTGTTTAATATAAATCATGGATCGAGGTGATGTGTAAACACAGGCCTGCATTAGCCGTGCCACTGATCACTGTTTCCTGGGTTTTGCCACCTCATTCATCAACGGACGAGGTTTAAAGGACCTCACTTTTTATTCTACACTCTATAAATCTGTCTCTTGTCATAACAGACAACGCCGAACATGGAGGATTGGTCAGAGCGCGTCTTCTCACACCTCGGCAAATGGCACACAGCGCACAGGCGGGACATTCTTTCTGTAGGCGAGAACTCTCGGCTATTGTGAACGTGGAAAACGTGGACGTCCTTACACATACACGCGCACGCAGTTTTGATCATAAAAGTAGCAGAATATTTTTGTCCATATGCGGATATTGGAATAAGAATACGGGTATACGCAAACATGTTTGACTTGCGAGGACCTTTCATTGCCTTTAAAAATCAGAAAACATTTAGTTTCTTTTAGTTTTGTTTTTTTAATCAATTCTGTAATTGTTAAAAAGGGGGGGGAGAAGCAGTTTGCTTTATGGGGACCGGCCAAATGAGGACCTGACAAGATCAACAGTTCCTGGCAGATATTCCTGTCATTACGGGGACATTTTTGTCCAAACTAAGATATAAAACACATGCACATACACACACCACACACACACACACACACACAAGCTGTTTGCCTTGTGGGGACCAGCCAAATGAGGACCTGATAAGATCAATACTGTTAGATATTACTATTGTTGTGGATATATATATATATATATATATATAATGTACACACACACCACACACACACAGCATCAAAAGGAGACACAGTGTCATGGCTGAAAGAAAAAGAAATGATTAGGAAAAATGGAGTTATCCCATCTGAACTCTAACCCTAATTCGGAAATAGACCAGAGCGTATTTTGCCATGTGTTTTGGCTCAGGCACACCATGCACAGTTTTTATATATATACACACACACAGCATCGGGTGTCCATTATAAAGAACAGATACAAAGTCACAGTCTGTTTTTTCCCTCCTATTTAAAAATGGTGGCGTGTCGCTTGTAATTGCGGAGCAGTGAAATTCAATTACGGCAGAAAGCAGGAAGAGAAAGTTGATCTTGGTGACGGTGGAACTCGCACTAACCCCAAGCCTGAAGCTAGTGTTACGATTCCAGCCGTGATTAAAGTCTCATGCTCAGTTCATCAGCTCCAGCACACACAGCTTCTCTCTCCTCCATGCAGATCCACCTCAGCGTAATCACACACGATACGGGCTTCATACACACACAACTAAGCAAGCTTCCACACTCTCTGTTAGCGTCTTCCCCCCATTCCCTCAGCGGCTTATTTCCCTCCATCCTTCCTGTCTTTTATTAATGTCCAACCTTCTTTCTTTCTTTCTTTCTCGTTCTTTCTGTTACCTTTTCCCCCATGCTATTTTCTTTCTTTCTACTGGTTTATCTCATTATGCTTTCCTTTCTTTCTTTCTTTCTTTCTTTCTGTTTATCATGCGTCATTTTTTTCTTTTTTTTAATTCTTCTTCTGAAGTTTATTTTTTCCCTTTCCTTTCTTTCCGTTTGCCATTTCCCTTCTTTCTTCTTTCTTTATCCATTCATTCATTCATACATTCTTTCTTCCTTCCTTTTCCTTATTAGTTGTTTCTCTGTTGAATTGTTCCACATTATACTTCTTTCTGTCTTGTTCACTTTTATTTTTCTTTCTTTCTACTGATTTTTCGCACTCTTATTACATTCTTTTGGATTTTCCCTCATGCTTTCTTTCTTTTTCTTATTATACATTTTGCTTTGGAATTTCTATGAAGTATCTATGTCCTTTCTTTTCTGAATATGAATCTATAGTAAACACCTGTATTAAACATGTATATTAAATTCTCGTCATTTTTCTCACATCTCAAAAGCAAGTGATTAAAAAAAAAAAAAAGTGAGAGAGAACGGAAGAGTCGAGTGAGCAGAACATGTGACCTCAGTGGCTCCGAATGCAGCATGATAGCTGGCACTAGGCACTCTGTCCTGGAATTCTCATCCCCATCTGAATGGGTTTGCCAAGAATGGTGCCAAAAGCAAAGAAAGTAACAAGTATCACAATTTTTGGATCAGTGTTAAATCACTCGGGGGGGAAAATATTGTCACAACCAGGAAAATCGGATGCAAATCAGTTTAATTTATTACACAAATCGGAACATAAATTTATATTTAGCCCGCTAATGTGCAAGCCAGACGTGGCATTCTGCTGTCGTCGTGATTGTCGTCATGAGCTCTGACCTTCCATTCAAGAGTATTTACTAATCTAAAAATATCCAGATGACTGATAGACAAAACAGAGCTTTTGGTAGGATTGAAGGCTAAATGAGAGGTTTTTAAAAATTCAAATTCAACCGTAACAGGAAAACCGGTTGGCGCGCAAAGGATTAAGGCGCTCCAGGTGAACTCATCCACTGAGACAAGGGTGTGACTTGCGTAGAAAACTGGTTTTGGGAAGTGCAAATCTTTCGCGTGTTCATGTGGGACCATCTGCAGAAGCAGACGGTGAGTCACGATTCAGAAGCAGAGCATCGGGATGAATCAGACAGGTCCGGGGTTCGAGACGAGTCAAGCGTACAATGTCTTTAAGCGCGTATAATCCCTAAAAGAGTTTCAGGAATATGACCACGTACAGCGAAGAATGTCATGACTCAACGCATGCGCAAAATACGACTCTTTAAAGAGGCCATGGCTGAACGTGGGAACGGAGTGAGAGAGAGCGAGAAGGGAGGAAAGAGGCAAGGAGAGTAGCTTTGAAGCCAGACGGGCTCCGATTTCATCCGGAGACCACGGGCCGGCTTTTACTTCTCCTCCCTCTGCATAACGGTGCTGTAACACAGCCTCCCAGCATCTATCACACTTCACCACATCCCGAACCAGTGTACCCCCATGGGGTGTGTGTGTTTATGACGGCAGCATTGCTTCAACAGACCCATGTGGAGAATTTTTCAGCATTAGGAGCTACGATATAAGATGAACTGGGGACTGTACTAACCCTAACCCTAACCCTAACCCTAGTACTGAAAAATGAAGACCATTAAGCTCTACTTGTGGTAAAAAAACAAACAACAACAACCCAAAAGGCCAGTGTGTGTGTTTCGTCTGGAAACGTTCCACAGCTTCTGTCCTTTCAAGAGCTTTTGTTTGATTATATTCGAGCAAATCATGTGTCTGTGTGTGTACGTACAGAGTGAGGATGGAATAATAAGTGTAACCTGAGCTCCTATTAAGAACAAGGTGTCTTGAGGGGGGGAGGAAAAAAATCAAAGCACTGCAAAGCTGTGCAGTTTGTCGATTTCCGTCAAGGGTTATTATGTATTCATCGAGTCCGCGTTTAGGTTCGCATTCCAATTCTACTACCTAAGCCAAATTCTGTCTAGATTAGCTGAGGCTCAAAAACATAGACAGGGAGGGAAAATTACGATAGTAAACAGACGATAACGTAAACTAAAACTAGACAAAATAAATAATAATAATACCTCACATGTTAAAGCAAAACGCAGACGCTGAAAAGCAAATACAAATGTCAACCTTAGAATTGGAAAACAGCGTTCAAACAAATCACATACAACTTCAGTTAATACATAATTGTTGTGATAGAAGTGTATGTAAAATGTAACGTGATTTAACGTGACAGAGAAATGTTTCCAAATAATGTCACGAAAAGCTATATATTATTTTTCACGATATCAGCAAGTACTTTTTAATATACATTTAATAATGAAGTACAAATTAATGGGAATCATTAAAACATCATTAAAGTATATTTTTAAGATAAAAGCTCTCTCTCTATCTATCTTATGAAGGATATTTCTATTAAGCCAAGATTTGAATCCAAGCCTAACACAAAACTGTTTATCACCAAAAGTGGACTAAAAATGTTTGTGCTTGTGAATTAAATATTTGCGAATAAAAATAGAGGACCTAAAACCAACCTTGTGGCACGCCACATTTTTTTTTAAGCTGAAATTCATGTTGCTGTTGATATTTCACATGTGTGCAACCTCATATTTATACTCCAGGGAAACAGACAGCAAAAATAACACGCTTCAAGAATGACAATTTGTCTATTAAAAAATAAACACACACAGAGACTGTCTTTTTAGAACAAAGATAATGGGTTTTTTTTATTTTCTGAGGGGAAATGTTTGTTAATTAGTGAGCTTTTTGCTCATTTTCATGACGACTGCCGTTGCTTCTGAAGAGCATCGTTCATGTCATGTCCGCAAGGCTGAAAACTCGAAACCGTTTTCCGACATTCACCACGCCTCCTCGTTAATCTGCCTCACCCGAGTGCATTGTCATGAATCCTTTGGACATGCAGATACTACACGCAGACTTTGACCTCATTCAGTGCCCTTTGTCGCCAGTCTCTCGGTCTCATGCCCGCTCTGACCTCCGCACTAACCAGAATCACCTGACGTTAATAAACACCTCCTCTCACACTCAGCCGTTTGAATGCTTGGCCTCTGCCTGAAGAACTTGCCTGCTCCATCCTTCCTGGCTTCCTGAATGGACTCTTTGAAGGGCCTCCCGAGAAGACGGATTACCTGTCTTCGACTCCGAATGCAACCGTTTGATGTCGCCGCAGTGTTCGCTGACGTTTCCAAGAGGCCGAAGGGCGTCTTTTACTCTCCGCTACCATGCCATGTTCACTTTTCAGATTTTATTTAGCGTGACTTGACGGATGCTTTTTTTAAGGAGCCGTCTGACGTGCACTATATCCTAAGGAGAGCTGAGCATATGGCACTACTTTTTCTGAATTATTGAGACAAAGCTGTCTGAATACAGGATATATTCGCTTCTCCTGATGTTTAATTATCCTCTGCGTCTTTCAAAAGCGAAGCTTAATGATCAGCTGCATCTGGCTGATTTCTTTAAACGTCTGAATCTGTCGTCCCGGGACAATAACTTCTCTCTAAAATGTCTCTGACAGTAATGACAAGTGGTAAAGAGATAGAAAGAAAGAGAGAGAGAAAGCTGAGCACCTGATGAGGGCTGAATTTTCGCCAGAGCCGGGTTTCTGCTCACCGAGCTCATGCTTTGACTTCCTGCTCCTCCGGGAACCCTGTCTGAGACCTTTTGAAGTTCTTCCGCTCTCTCGTTCTCCCTCGCTTTCCCCCCCCCCCCCCTTCCCTTTCCAAGCCCTTTCACATGCCAGACTTGACAGCTGTCTTAATGAAGACGTACGCTTCTGTGCCAGTCAGGTCTCCCAGGACAGGAGAACGAGAAAGAGAAGGAGAGAGAAAGCATGACATGGCAATGGAGGATGCTGGGTAGGGGAAAAAAAATCCATTGCATTCTTTGCCCCGAGGCAAACAGGAGGGAATTTTCTTCCTCCAGAATATCTCAATTTCTGAAGTTCACTTCACCTCGGGAGTTTTCTCAAAATCTTTCCATCACTCCTTCCATTTCTTAACTTCTTCCTCGTCTCCTGTATCTTACAGTACTTACAGTATATGCAGCCATCTTGTTGCGGTTGAGCGTGTTAATATTGGGTCTGCCATCTTTCCTTCCTTCCTTCTTTCCTCTTTCTGTCATTTTAGATGTGAGATGGCCTGGGAAAACCTCCCAGATGTTCCTGAGGCTAAATTCTGCTAAGCTGTGATCATGAACAAACTTTGACACACCTACATTCGGAAATCATAAACATATTTCTCCCCAAAAACAATACAGATGTTTTATATATATATATATATATATATATCTTTCTAACCTCACCTTTCCTTTCTGCAAAGATCTCATGAAGTGAACAGGAGCCAGTTTAACAAACATTCATTCATTTGGAAGTATTACCCAATTCTTTATCTGTTTAGTGCTCCAAATATCCATATATGTTTCAGTATTTGGATATAAACCTGGGGTGGGTGTGGTCTAAAACAGTGACACGTGAGGACTCATAACGAATGATGAAGGGTATTTATTATGTCTTCATATTTTATTCACATTAAAGGCAAACGAAATAGCAGTTGCTTTTAAACGCATTCACTCCGTCTTGCATTTTCCGCTTCAGGGAAACTTGTAGCTTTTCAACACGTTATATAGAGAATGTCACGATTTCACCACGTCACAATCACTTCACTCCGTGTGTCTCCAAACCCTGCATCCATGAAATGCTTCATTCTTTTGACAATGCCCTTTTAGTGTTACTACGAATCCATACAATTATAAAAATAGGGTTATGATGTGCTTTCTTTGACCGCAGGCCTACTTCAAATAAATGTTAAACTGTTTACAAGCCATTGCGTTAATGTTTACGGTGCGCTTTTACATTGTAACGCTAATGAGGGACGTTAAAGTGGCACCTCACCTGCGAAATCTGGCTAGCGTTCAAATCGAAAACAAATGCCGTTTTTGTTTTCCGCCGTCCGCATTAAAACCAGTCGGGGAATGTGGAGCAGGGGAAGGTGTTGAGACGTGGAAAACACGTTCCACATGCAGAAAGCACGCCCCCATAGATGGATGAGTGTTTTCCGGGGCCCCTGGACAGTGAGGCCCTGGTTGACTCAAGCGCAATGGCTGCAATGACAGCTTGTGTCATCCCACCCGTGACTCCGTTTATTTATGAGCTTCAGTGTAACATGGTGAAAGGGTTGACTTCCTGCCATGCGAGTGCGCACATACAGAAGCAAGAGCTGCCAGTTCCACTTTGTCTGAGCTCGCCTACATCCATTTCTGTTTTCCGTAGAAGGTATATATGAAAGCGTTACAGTATAACAGTGTGCGTAAACCTTTTTTTTTTTTTTTTTTAATAAAATAAAAGTGAACTATTCAATTATTTGTAAAATAATTAGTTGATGAAAAATATTTGCATAGTCTTTATATTTTGATATTTTCACACATATTTAGACTTGCTCTATTATTATTATTATTATTATTATTATTATTATTATTATTACTGGAACTAACATCAAATTATATATTATGAAATATAACAATTATGTATATTTAAGTTAATATGTTTACATATTTGTCTTTATTGTATAACTAGTGTTTATTATTATTATTATTATTATTATTATTATTATTATTATTATTATTATTATTATTATTATTATGCATTTACCTATTTATATTTACACTGATATGTTTTGTGTTTGCTTATTATTTTAATGTTTATTAGAATTTCATTTCTATTATATCCTCGGTACACCCATAAGACCAGCTCCATGAATATGGAAAGCAGCGTGGAAAAGCAGAGGAGCCATGAACGTGGAGTAAAGACGCAAAAAAAAAAAGGTCGAGTTTATTCATCACCTGTGACATCTCTGTTGGCTGAGCAGCTCGTCTCTCCTTCACCCGTTGTTTGGGAACATCCCGGTCCATGTGGCTCGACTTCGTGTTTATTTGCTGTTCCGTGCCCTGAATGGCCATCTGGTTCTGGGTCACATCATGCAGGACGACTAAATATACACTACACTTCAGAAATATGGAGGTTTCAATAAATAAACCATAAGCAACAGGGTTACTGAGGACCACTGTTATTATTTTTTTTTAGTAATAGCGCAGTGATGCCGGATTCTGATTGGTCAGAAGGTGTGATTTGAAATAATACTAATGCGCATGGTTCTAATACATTACCGCTTCTATAGTAACAGCTAACTTATGGAGAATTGTATGGCTGCCACTACATAATCTAGAAAAAAAATTGAAATTCAAGACAGGGGGGAAAAAACCCATTCCCAAAACGTAGAATTTTAAAAGTAAACTATTAACGTACTGTACCTTGTTGGAAAGTATATTTATTTTCCTACCTTCCATTGGGTAGAACCGCAGGATGACCTATTGACTTCCTGTCTTATTAAACAACTGGAAATCTGTTTCGGTTGACCCGAAGCTAGCCTGACACAGGGCAGGTTTGTAAGGACCTCATTATTAATGAAGGGGCTTTGTTGTCGTGGGTGACTCGAAAACCTCTCCGAAGTAGTCGTATGCCTGGAAACGTTGGGTCGCGCCTTGAAGCTTGCTCTTTGAAGGCTTTGTGTGATGTCGGAGTTTACCGGAGCCAGTTCTCTCGCCTCGAAACTGTCTGCGGCTGTGGGTCACTGGCAGGTGAAGGGATGGAGTCGCAGTGCGGAGGGAAAAAAGAGAGAGGGGGAGAGAAGGGGATTAGGCGAACATTTGCAGGGCCATCTGTTGGCAGCGCTGTTTGCTTGTCAGCAGGTCGTCCGGAGAGAAGAGGGAACGGGAAAACGAAAAGGGGGGAAATGACCTCGCCTTACGTAGCTTTTTTAAATCCATCTTCCTTTCAGACATACGGAACGCAACGTTTTTGGTGCCAAGAGCTTTTAAAAATTCCTCGGTGGATGGGTCAAACGCGTCGGACGCACATCAACGGCGCGACTGCACTCCAATCCCGGAGAGGTCCTGGGCCATGTTGGATTTTTTCGACAAACTGCGACGGTAATTTCACACTCCAGAGAAGTACTCTGGACTTCTGTAAGTTGACTCGTTTCTTCTGCATGAGAAATCTCTGTTTGATTCGTATGAAATCAAGGCCATTAAATACCCATCGACTTGAAATGAATGCGGCGTTGTCATCACCACTCTCGGAAAAAGCTTGGATGCTGCTAGTCGCTAGTCCAGGAAGCCGTGTCACATATGGCCTTAATGAGTTTTGCTGCTAAGTGTTGCCTGATGGACTCGAATCTGCGGTTTGGCGCTCTCGACCTCGGCCTGTCTGTTTCCGCTAGCCGCTGAATGACGGAGCTGCTTAAATGACTCGTCTGGGGAACGTTCCGGAACGCGCAGCCGTGTGCGCACATCAAGATAAGGAATTAGCCCGTGAGCTTTGAAACCCGCTTCCACGCAACCCGACCGGATCCGAGGGGAATCGGAACATGTTGGAGTGATTTCAACAGAAACGTGACACACTGTTTTCATATCCAAATAGAATTCCAGATATGGAGTTCAAATAGATCAGTCCTCAAATTTTCTTCACGGTTTAATCGCGAATGCTAATGTTGCTAACAACGCGCCGAAGCTAGCTTTGGATCAACCTTTTCCTTATCAAAGATAATTTACGGGAGGGTTTATAACATGCTACGTGCTTCAGCGTTTTGATCCAAACTACATCTACAATCTTCATAGAATGTAAAAAAAAAAATTTAGGGTCCTATTTTGAGTCGGCATGTTAATTGAAAAATTATGGCAATATTTACAATATATACAGTGTAATTCATGTGTCCAAGGTTGCCAGATTTTTCCTGACTAGCACCAACTAAGACAGGATTATCTAGACCACCATCTTTTAACCTGTCTTGAAAGAAATCTGGGATAGAAAATATGGACTAAACAAGGAAATTCTATTTTTTTCAATGATATCAAATGGATTTTGATGCAACATAAAAGCAATTAAGGACAACTTAAAAATAAAAAAGATTATAGGAGTCTAGTATACTGCCAATATATTCATGTCATAGTCTAAATTTTGACACCGACACCAGAAACGTCTTCATATCATGTCATGTCATAATAATCGTCTCCTTACTGAAAGCTTCACCATACCAGCCATAGCATGACCTTTTTCCTGTTGTTAAATTGCAACAACAAGAAATTCATTAGTCATAGAGGACAATTTCTTTTCTTCTAATAAACACCATCAAGCTGACACATCAAGCCATATCGTACCCCAACATGTATGTGACATTAATCAGCCAGCGGTATGGCTGGAGGAAAAGGAGAAAAGGCGGCGGAGCCTGAGCCCAGGGGTCTGATGCCTGATTAGTGGCTATAGGCAGAGTCTGATCAGCATCTCATCAGTATTCTTGGATCAGATCAGACTTCCCTGTGCTCCCCCTCTCGTTTTCAGCCTCCCTGCTGATGAAACGGTGCTGTGTCTGAGAGCAACGCTGAGTGCAGACTGGCCTCATCACTCCGAAATGTGTAGATTAGAGATGGAAAGATTTGACGGATGGAAAGAAAAGGATGGACATCCCATCAAACGTGAAGTCAGACCTTTTTAGTCCTTTCTTTCTTAGCATATAAAATGCAATTCATTAAGGTACCGTAGGGTACAGATGTGTGGGTTCACTAGCAATAATTAGCTTAATTGTACTGTAGTTTGTAAAAAAAACAAAAAAAAACAAATAATAATAATGCTACTTTGTCCTTTAATTAACAAAATTATATCACATTGAGTGACAGTAAGGATGATTATACCTAACACATAGCCGATGATCATTAAGAGACTGCAGTGCCAATTAGCCTGTGTAACTCCTAAAGTAAACAAATTATGAGCATGAATTTTTCAGATTTTAATCTAAAACAAGCATCTTTACCAATCTATGAGGGTTCCTAGCTGACAATGGCTACCTTCTGATTTAATGAATATGTGATTCGCAAAAAAAGAAGTAGCTAACTAGCATCGAAGCTAATGATATGAGGACACTAAGGGCTTTCGAGTGACCTCATCAGTCATTATCATAGTCTAATTAAAAATAAGGCTAATACTAATTTTTTAAAAATAATAGTACTTGTCTTCCTTCTTCTGTTGATTTGAATGATGCGTGAAGTGTCCAAATATTTCATAGGTACTGAATGTGTTCAGGTAACAAGGTTAAATGGGGAAAAAGTTGACATTTCTCATTAGTTATTTATCTGAAATATGCACATAGATTGTTGTGTTTAAAGTTACGTGTAAATGTAATATCAGTGGGACACAAATGGCGCTCCAATCGTCTGAGTAAAACAGACATTGTCAACTTTGTTGCCTATTGTGCACATACAAAGTCTTTGAACCCCCATTCACCATTTTCAGCCTTTCTTTCTTTTCGTGCAACCTTTCTCTTCAGAGAAACCTAAATCGCCTGGAACGCAAACAAAATGTTTAGTCTACAGTCGTGTTTGGACTTGTAGGCGAAATCCTATGATTGTTGTGTTGTCTGCAACACTGCTGAGCAATTCAAGAGTCACAGACACAACAGGAAGTAGCAGGCAGCGCAAGACAAACACAGCGCTGCAGGTCCTATATATAGATAAGAGCTTCTCTTTCATCAGGAGTTTCCTAGATTTGAGATATTAAAGGGTCATGGCCCCCTAAACACCATATCGTCCTTTTGGGCCAAATTGCCTGTTACTGACGGTAGACAAGAGGTCTCAGAATGCTTATACTGCTTCCTGGGTTTGTGAAATAAAGGCTAGCTTTTCACTCATAGCCAGGAAATGTGCATTTTCTGTTTTCGTGAACGTAAAGCAGATCATAAAGACAATAAGTCTTGAGTTTGTAAAAGGATTTGTAGATCTAAGAATCCATGAACACACACTTCGTGTATGTTAAGTGAATTGTATAAACACGCACTAAGGATAATTTGTGCTGGTGAAACTGTGATCAGCTGACAAAGCATGTGTGTGTGCCTCTGAAGAGAAGTCCCGACCATAAAAAACTGCGCACACACCCTATAACTCACACGTCTAGTTGACTTTGAAGGGACTCTACAGGGATTGCAAGTCACTCATCTGGCCCATTCGTCAATGTTTTGACTAGGGAGCGAATGAATGTGTGATGTAGCCATGGGGAAAATATCTGTAAAAGATCCCGCAATGATTTCAGAGGAGAGGAGTTCTCGTCTTGAACGATGTCAAAGTCAATGAGATAAGTAATGAGGACCCAAAGGCACTGGAATTCTTGTTGAATTTCTATTTAAGTACTTTGCCAAAAAAATTTCAGAGGCTGTTAACTAATTATACATTCTTTAAAGGTAAAACTTTTGAATTGCTCTCCATGGTCATGATAAGTCTCAGGTCTAACGGGCTAGCACAAAATACTCAAATCTCTCCACCTTATATATACTCCTAATTGAAAGCTACAGGGTTTGACCATTTAAGCTACCATTGCTTTACCGTCATATTGGTCAAATAAGGAATACACAATTAATAAAGCATTTTGTTGTTGTAGGAAAATAGCTAACAACAGGGTGGTGTCAAGGGCCACCAATCAATATCAATGGTATATCAATCATTAACAATCAATGCGGCAGTTATGATGAACAACATCATTGAAAAAATGAAGCAGTTTAAAAATTGTGAAATTCTTCCTTGAAAACTCATTCACTTATTCTCGTTCAGCCTTTCCTGACAGGGGCTCAGGTCAGCCCAAACTCCTCAATCAGTGGCTAAAGATTTTAGCTCTTCCTGGTGGATCCCCAGACCTTACCAAGCCAGCTACATGATACCAGCAGGTCCTGAGGTCTCCATCCTGCAGTCTGCTTATAGTGGGGCGTTCCTGGTACAGCTTTAACGAGAGCTGATCAAGGTCATCCTCGTAAGGTCCCCAAACCACCTCAACTGGTTCCACTTTATTAAGATGAGCAGTGGCTCTATTCTGAGGATTGTCAAGCTCCTGACTATACCATGAAGAGCATACCCAGGAATCCTATGAAGGAACATTCATCCGGTAACTGCCTTATTAATTTGTTGAAGTCCAAAACAAGTCTCAGGCCAAAACTCTCTGACATCAGGTCAAGACCAAGATTTAAAGGGGGTTCAAGATGAGTCCAAATGTAAGTGAGACAAAGTCGAGATCGAGATCCATCAAATTGTATTCGGGGCCTTTACTTTGGCTGAGCACAGACCCAAGACCTTGTAAAACGATATCAATCCCCAAGACTGATGCAAGTCCAAGTACAAAGGCCAATAAGTTTGAGACAAATCCAAGTCAATACAAAAAGCATGTCAAGACTGGACTCAGGTCCAAGCACGGATTTGACTCCTACACTCACATGACAACAGTGAGCTAGTGCTAGAAAAGAAAACTTACTACTTCATTCTGTGTAAGGTTTGGTGTAATGAGAATTCTCTTTGATAATATTGTGCTCGGTGAAAAAGAACAAAACTGCCTCTGAGCTAACAGCCTTTGGCTTGTGGTCAGTGGTCCTCTCTCCATTTGTTTTTTTCTTCTTTTTTCTCACTCTCTTTGTGGACCAGTTTTAGTTGATCTCATCTTGCCTACGATCCTGCACGGCCTGACCTGGCAAACCCCAGGAGCAAAGGATGAGACTGTTACAAAAGGAGATGAGGGAAAAAGAGCAGTCATGCCCTGGAGGGCCGTTAGTACTGTTAGTGCTAGCATTCACCCCGTGCTTGATCTTTTTCTTCCCATCTCTCTCTCTGTCCTGCTCAGCGTCAGTTTACACTGTGATTTATCGACATGACAAATAATAATAGCTATGAGGTTATGAGGTACATGAATCTTAAACGATGATAAAATACGAGCTTTAGCATTGTAAAGTCTATAGATAGCAACTAAACCTTTTATATATATATATATATGTATACCTATACATATATATGTTAATATTGAGTAGTCTATGCATGGTCTATGCATCATGTTTTTCATGAAATCCCAACCCAGATTTATGGGCTTGCCATCTTTGAAAATGTGAAAAAGAAAGCCTTATACTTTCTTCTCAGTAAAATGATGTCTTTTCATGCCAAATATATCAAGCATAATCTACTAGCAACTGTACGAAAAGGGAAAAAAAATTGTTCCCGTCGCTCTCTCTTTTTAAAGAGAGGACCTGCATTTTTTAATGGCAACCCATGCTTGGTTTTCCGCTTTTACAGACTGAGCGATGAGATCATCGCGCATTCTCCAGGTTTTATTGGCCGTCATCTTAATTGTACAAGGAACTGAAAGAGTGAAGAAAGCAGCCGCTGCTTCTAAAACACACTCCCTGGGTCGTAAAAAGCCAAACAGCACTGTGAAACGTTTTTGCTTTCAAAGCATCCACCGCGGGGGATATTTTTAACAATATTCACTCGCAGAATGTTTTAGCCATCAAGGTAAATCATTTACACAAAGCATATCGCTGCACTGGCACAACGTATTTCTGTATAACATGACATAGTCTTACCTTTGCTTCAGTTTATGATCTCAACTAGCTATTGTAGATTCATACAGATGTTTTAATCTTAAAGACTGTCTCGTGCTAATCCCAGGACTCCTTTTCTTAGTTTCTTTGCTCTTTTTTTAGCCTTCTTGTTTGGCAAAGGAATGCCTTACATAGCTGAGTAGGATATGCCATGCAGCTGGTACTGGTTTTAAATATCTGTTAGACCCTGATACTATTTGTTGATGACTCACATCATCCACAATTTGTTGTAATTCTAAGCAATGAGTGTTACCTCAGAGGGAATTGTATTTCTTGTTTTAAGAAGCACTCCAGCCTGTCTTTTTCCTTAAAGATTCAATAGGTAAGATCCGTGAAAACTACTGTATGTCTCTAGCGGTTAAATAGATGTACATTAAACTCCACCCCCTAAACATATGGTGGTTCCACTAGAGTTAGCATGCTAACTAGAGTTATTGTTAGCAAAGACTGAAATGATATCACCTTAAAGCACACTTGGATATGCATATAAGGTGGTGGATATAAGTTGCATGCAAATGTTTTTCCATATAACTGGGTTGTTAAGGGCAAGCCATGTAACAAAAACTTCCCTCCCATGTCTATCCTATCCAAACAAAATGTCCACATAAACATGCCGCAACTAAATACTTGTGCTTTATTGGTGACTTCCATGTGGCGGAATTCTCAAAGGGAGGATGAAAAGTTTACAGCGGATTGTGACAAACTAAGGGGCAATAAAATCAAGACAGAGGTCGGCCCTCGGGGGCAGAGGCACTGACCCGAAGCGCAGCTAAAACACACTCTGGAAGAGTTTGGAAGAGTTTGTTGAGACACTCCATATCATCACTACAAGAACTAAATGTAACAGAGGGAAGTCTAATCAGATAAATATTTATAATCAATCAGTTGCTGATGTATGTTCCGACTATTAGTCACTGAGTGATTGGGAATATTCTTCGTCCTAGAGCAATTGGAATTGTGCTAGTTACTGGACGGTTTTAAGTTGCAGGACTGCCAGAGTTACTGTTGGATCCTAAATCAAGACTATGAACCTCCATCAGCCCCATGTTTGGGCTGGATTCTGCATAACCTGTAAGGTCCAGTTAATAAAATTGTCCATCATTATTCTTGGATATGACCAACACATCTTCAATGTAATAAGAAATACCATAAAAGACCACTAAAGGTATTGTTAGAAAATCCAACCCTAGATTTTGCTAGAACAAAGCTATATCTAGCTGTATTGAAACTTAAAATCAAAACTATTACAGCCCCTGCCATGAGTTTTCCCTCGAAAGCCACGTTTGCAAAACCTGCACACAAGGGAGGAGAGAATGTAACAGAGGAAACTTACGAAATTGATAGGCATCACGAATAAACAGCCAGGTAGACAAGTCTTCTTATTTCTTATTCCTCAGGGCCATAACAATGAGCAAACCAAGATCTGTATGGGCATGTAAGGGTTTATTTACGGTGCAAATAAAATGGTAGAACAATATGACAATGAACAACTAGACTAAACAACTAAACATGAAAGTGAAAATAAACGATAGACGATCGCATAAAGGATAAAACTAAAGCCTAAAAGGAAAAGCTAAAATTAGAGACACATAATAAATCTAGTAACCAGACTAAACAAGAGTCACCTGTTTAAATTAAAGTTGCATCATCCGAATTTCCTGAAGATCACGGGAAGAAGAAAAGTAATTTCCTTTATTTTCTTCATTGTTGACATACTGCTTGATGAAGTCACTTTGAAATCGCAACCTTGTCACCCCAATTATAGATTTAAAGTAAATTATTAATTAAAAAATAAACTTTCAATAAGTCAATTTAACATCATGCCCTCAGTTCCTCATGTACGCTAGCTAAATGCAATTTGCTTTGCTCTACTTTGAGCCCTGTTGCTTATTTCAGAATTTTCTTTTATTATTTCAGCTAACAAAGAAACCATTATACAACCTTGTTTTCTTAGCACCAATTTTGAAAATTATTTGAAAAAGTTTGATTTTTAAAGAGTTCGGAAGGCCAGTTGTTGAATCACCCCCCAGAAAGAACAAGAGGTAATACAGATAGAGATGACAAGGAATGGGCATGACATCAATGTGACAAAGAATGATATTGCACAATAGTCCAAACATAAGGCTTTGCATCTAGATTCTGGAAAGTTCCTTTCTGAACAGTCCTTAATTGGCGTGCCAATGGAAAGCTGCTGCTAGTTATCGGAGGAGTCCGAGCGTTGGGTGTCAATGAAACAAACCTTCTGTTATAGAGACTCAGAACTGGTCATAATGTGGGCCAATATATAGGCATTGCCCAGTCAGGAGAACCTCTTTACATGGCAAAGTGGGAGGTCCTTCCATTCTGAAGACTGGAAGTGGCATTCAGGGGTCCATGGCCTACAGGTTTACAGGCTTGAGCTTCTTCAGTGGGAAGGTTAATAGTCATGCCCTCATGGCTTGAATTCATGGGCCACCCTGCTCTTTTTGTCTACGGATGGGTCACACAAGATGGGCATCTACTTAGGCCCAGACTTTCCCACACATTTACCTCTGGTACCTTTGCAGAGAAAGGTGGTGACCCATTGGAAGGCCATTAGTCCAGTGGACTAGGGAGTTCAGGGTGTATTTGACCTAGAGGTGTAACTTACACAAGTCTCCATGATGGTCCCTGCTGATTTTATTAACAGCTGCAAGCTGCCAGAGAATATTTCATAGTGCTCAAACATTCACACTTCACACTTCCATTTGCAGTGATACAGTGTTTCATGGCTTAACCCTTTACAAGTCATAACCCTCATCCTTTTTGCACTTTTATACACTTTGAAATGATGTTGGCCATGATCCGGGATTCAAGAGCGGAGGAGTGACAAAGAAACAGGGGGATAAAAATGAGAACACCCCCCTCTCTCTCAGTCTCTCTGTTCCCTCTCTCTCTGACCTCAGATTATGGGCACATTTGGGAAACGAGTGCAAGGTTTACTAGGGAATAGCCAGAGACAAGGAGAGAAAAATGCAAGGTTAAGCACATTTTAATGAGAACTGCCCTTCTAACAAGCGAGGTGAACCCATAGCAGCCTAGTGCATATACAGACACAAAGAAAAAATTGTGTTAGGGGCTTTGCTTATATCAACAGTACGTTCGTGTGTCAGAATCCTGCCTATTTCTCATCCTCTGTCTATTTACTACCTTCTCTGGACCATTTAGTTCGGATTTGAGTCACTGACAAAGATGGCATGGTGTAATGAGGAACTGCATAACATAGCCTGAAGTAGTCAAAAGAAGGGATATGGGAATGTTATTTCAGACCGATTATAGTGATTAAGAGACTGGGATTAAATCCATGTGTGGCCTTGGGTCCCGACTTAACTGATTAACGATTGCCCACAGCGATTGTCTTTCCCAAAACAAACCAGCAAGCAATTTAAGGTAAATGGTCAATTGCACTTTACTATAGTATAATAGGGTAATAATCCTGATTACACATGCAGCAGCGTCCAAAAGTGTAAGGCCCCATTAAGACCTTTAGAACAAGATCATTCATTCATTCAGTTTCACTAAGTGTTTTATCCTGGTCAGGGTCATGGTGGATCCAAAGCTTATCCCAGGAACACGGTGCAAAGCAGGAATACACCCTGGATGGGTTGCCGTTCCATTGCAGGGCATTGTTCACACCTAGCATAATAAATAGTTAAATGTTCACACCTAGCCTAGCCAGCTCACCCATTAGTATGTTTTTGGGAGGTGGGGGGGGAAACTGGAGAACCTTTAGGAAACCTATACAGACACAGGAAGAATGTGCAAAATCCTGAAGTGACCGTAACCAGAGCTCAAGATCAAATAAGGGACCCTGGAACCCTGCGAGGGAGCAGCACTGTCTGCCGCGCAAGATAATATTTACTACTATACAGCAGTATATCCGGTTCTTATTAACTTAAAAAGTAAGTATTGTAATACTTAAGTATTATACTAATGGAGTCAGCATTAAGTGGCCAATGGTTGGTTATTAATGAATAAAGATATTAAGATAGACTTTAACTGGGTATATTTGGATCTTAATGTAAGATTAGTAAGGTCTGCTAACAGAATATCTTTGCTCTTAGCCCGAACCTGTCTGGATAACAGGATGTGTGAAGTGTGTATCGTCAGCAGCAGCTGGGCGAAACTGTCCCCATGGGCTGCCTGTTGGCAATAAACTCAATGACAATATGAAGGACTGCCACCCAACAAGTCATTTAATCCCTGGGGAAAACAGTACATGGATGCTTGGCACCCATGACAGCCTTTTCTAGGCCATTTGGGTTTTTGGTAACTGCCTTCACAGGCTTGGTCACTCATGCATGCCCACAAAATTGTGGTGGAAAGTCTACTGAAAATCTGCATCCCCTTATTTCCAAGGTGACTATTCTCGGGTTGAGTGCCAGGAGAAAAGTCACTAGTTTTATCTTTTGAACTCCCCTTTCCTTTCCACAGATCCAGTCTGGTTTCATTTACAGTGAAATGTTCCATGTGAATGGTCATTTAAAGTGACACAGAGTACAAGCCATTTATGCACGTGTCACAGAGCACCCCAGACATGGTACATTAGCTATGCCACGGTGAGTGTGTGCACATAGATATCAAGAATTCTGACTAGGAAAGCACTTATCATATGGTACTACTTTGTCCTTATGGCTACTGATAAGTGTTATCTGAGTTTCTTCATTTAGTTTTAGAAAGGATATAGTCTAAATGGGCGTAATTAGCATTTCCTTAAAGTCTTGTGACTTGGGTTGAGGTTCCCAAGGTTCCACAAGGCCTGCCACTATTTCCTTTTACATTATCGAATTGATTTATCATCTATTCAAAAACAATCAGATGTTTTTCAGATTAATGAGCTATGACAGTTAGTGCATTACCAATCTTCATCCTTGTCCTTGAATAAAAAATATTCTCATAAGAACACGGTTAAATTTAATAAGAAAAGCATATATTTATGTTGCTTTCAGCCTACTCTCTTACCCCGGTTTCGTAACAAGTTGCTTCTTTTTGAGAGCATCTCTCAGAGTGAATTTTATCGATCCTCACAGGACTACCGGTGGAATTTTCTTTTCTTTTTTTTTTGTGGTCAAGAGAGATCAAACTCAAAGTTTGTGGCCTTACACACCACTGGCATGTTTGGCAAAAAAAGGAACTGCACACAAAGAGAAGTGTATAGTTAAGTTTAGGTATAGTTTATACCAACTATAAAATATTGTGATGGATCTCTGATGTATTTGGGGTTGTATTGCGGCTCACGGTCCTGGGGCTCTTGTGAAGATTGATGGCATCATTAATCGCACTAAGTATCAGGATATTTTAGCACAAAAACAGTTGCCTCTGCCATTTCCATTAAATTACAATGACTCCAAATGTGCAGCCAAATCAACACAGCAAGGGAGACGGGAAAATAAAATTAATAAAATGTTTTTCAATAACTATCTCATCCTCTGGATCTGAACTGTATTGAACATCTATGCTATGAATGGAAAAGGGACGTCCACGTGGACAAACCTAGGAAGAGTGGACCAGCATTTTCTACACTACAGGAAGTGGAATCTTATTTTTAGTGGAATGTTCCCAAAGATAATTGTTCAACCAGCATTTTACAGAAAACGAAGAATTTCATAAAGGTGAATAAATAAACAAGAATGAATAAACAATTCATAAAGCTGTCATGAATTCAAACATAAAAACTAGCAAATAAATGGCACTAGATACTGAATGCAAATTCTAATATTGATTGATATTTGGGATTTGTCCAGTGTTACCCTAATTTCACCCTTATCTAGACCTTCTCAAAATCTAGACCACATGCCGAAAATATGTTAAGGCCAGGGATGTTTCTCGGTTCTCAATAACGCAAAGTATGGACTTGAATTCCTGGGAAGAATACTGTCAAGACGTTACATCCTAGGACTTAGAAAAAAAGTGTACGGTGCTGCATATTTTCCCTTAGTGTTAGCCAGGCCGGAAGCTAAGTCTCGGTATTGGGCCAAATCACCAAACATTAGAAAAAAAAATGTATTTGTGTGTATTATAACTGTTCTATGTGGAGTAGAAGATACAGTATACGCTTGTTGTAGGGTTTGTGGCTACGCTTGTTCGTTAGGTCACTTTGTAAAAAATTAAAAGTGAGGACCAGCTAAATGGTCCACAAGGTCTAAAATATCAGATATTCCTATCCTTTCCTTGTGCACACACACACACACACACACTCACAGACATTCTGTTCTGGCCCATTTCCATTTCTCATTGTGTTCATGCACCTGGTAGGACGTTGGATTTGTGTGTTGGAGAAGGCAGCAGGAGAGCGCTGTGAACACAAGCAAGCATATGACAGCTCAGTGGGGTAGAGTGTAGACGTATGTACGCGTATATGTGCATGCCGGCCTCGTTTTATTTCTGTCCTAATCATATCATCCTTAGGGTGCGTTTGATTGACGTATTTGTTTGGGTATGCAGATGTGTGCGTGGAAGCCTTTGTGCAGTTCCGCTCTTTCAGTCACTCAAGCCAAATCACATCAACCCAACTCTTTATTCGCTCATGACCCCTATATGTATTTGTTTGAAGTGCTGCCTGAATGTCTGTTGTGTTCTCACACTTCCAAGCTCTCTTTTGAGCCCAGTCCCAGCCAGTACATATTTTTTCCACCTGTGCGTATACACTGTGTGTAATGTGTACACACACACACACACACACTTAAAATCAATGCTGCCTTTGCTTGTTACCTTATGTCATGTGTTTGCTTTATTAATTTCCCAGAACATATATATTACCACACAGGGTGGAGTACAAACAAGAAAACCAGTTCACAGGCATTTCGCCATGTAATTATACCTACGTATATGAAACATAAACCATTCATTTCTACAAAGCATGACGTGTATGGCACACGCAACATTGTGTCGCGGCATCTGTGCATTGCTGCCTTTTTCCATCATTGCACACTGCAAGAAATATCTTAGCAAGTGAAAATATCTTGAACGTAGGCCAATGTGTGTATTAAATATTTCTCATTATGAGACTTCTTTTCTGTAATTTTGTTATAATGGCAGATCATTTTAGTTTCTTTCATGCATTTATTTCCAGAAAGAAATAAGCTATCTGCAGAATGAGACATCGAGACAAGTTATCATTCAGAATGAAATAATTATCTAGAACACTTTTTTTTTTTTTTCTGTAAAGCTAATTTGCTGCCAAGAAGGAGAAAGAGATCACAATTCGATCCTTGAAGTATGTGGCTAATACGTGTAGAAAAACTAGCCACACTTCTAGATATCCATTACAGCCGGAGCTAATAAGTGTTGGATTCTGTGTTACTTTTGGTTTTTCATTACAGTAGCAGTTGACATAACTGCTTTTTGTATATTCCCCCCCCCCCCCCAAAACATTGAGAACTATTAGAGATATAGACAGAGATTTCTTTTGCTAATTAGACTCAAAGGCTAATGTGCCATTATTTCACAGTGACAGCTAGCATAAACATGTCAACTCTTTGATTAGAATTGTTTATTAGCATTCTGGGTCTTTCATTATAATATTGTCTAGCATGTAAAAACTTCCCGTATGATGGCTTTCAAAACGTGGAGAATTATTTTTATCCACTTCTATTTGATGTAAACCAGATTTTACGGATAATACAAAGGTGTCATGCAGCAGCACTAGGCAAACCGCTGGTTTTCTGTTACAGTAAAAGCTAGAATAAACACTAGCGGTCTTATGTCGGGTTTTTTCGTTACAACAGCAGAGCAAGTCTGTTTCAGGTGAAATGGCTCCCGAAAGATTATTTTTACTCACTTCACTTGTCCCGCTTGATGACAACCAGACAAAATGACAGCTGTTTTTGCTAATCCTTCTGGCTTTAAATGAACATCTGTTTTTTTTTCCCCAACACTTTTAGCTTGCCCCGAGGACACAATGGCTCAGATCTATTAAAGCAAGTTTGAGCGGAAGAATTCACTCCACTTTACGATCGCAATAATGTAATGGGCGCTAATCATTTTTTTCGCTTTTCTTGAGAACTTAGCAATAATGAGGTAATGTCAGAAGGATCATTTATGTAGTCATGTAGTCATTCATTGCACCCTTTTCACAGAAATTTGGTGCATAAAGGTATGTTTATTTTTATGATTTAGCTGAAGTAGATAATCTAAATCCCATTAGGAAAAAAGAACATCCCAATTTCATGGAGTTATACAGTTTTGTACCGCTCTTAATCATAACTCGACTGCTTTCAATACAATATTGGCAAAGCAATTACAAGATTACTTTAAATGTAAGATAACACTGAAATGACTAGTGCAAAATTCTATAATATGCGATCTATAACTTCCCTGTCACTGTCCCTAACACTAATTTGTTATTTAAAAAAAAGGAGGGGGAGCACCATCCACTTCTTGATCTCAACCCCATCTCATGAGACCAATTATTTTAACTACACTGTATATGCCTCCACTGTCCCTTCAATGGCACCAGAGATGTTAACAAATAATTTAACACAAAAGACAGCGCACCCAGTAGCAATAAACAGGGCAATGCAAAGAACCCCAAAAGCAAACACAGTAGACAGGCAAGAGTCTAAAATGAGCATTAACGTAAAATACAAATATAACATAACTTGATCTTGTGCTCTATGCTCTAACAAGGCTTTACAATGCGAGTACAAATCTGCATTGCTTAGCTAATAAGACATTGATGCACTGATTAGCCAGTGTGTGGTCTATAAGTGTGCGTCAAAAGTCTGACCAATACCAAGCACTTCTGCAGAAAGTCTGACCAATCCCAACCACGTCTGCAGAAAGTCTGACCAATCCCAAGCACTTCTGCAGAAAGTCTGACCAATCCCAACCACGTCTGCAGAAAGTCTGACCAATCCCAACAACGTCTGCAGAAAGTCTGGCCAATCCCAACAACGCCTGCAGAAAGTCTGACCAATCCCAACCACGTCTGCAGAAAGTCTGACCAATCCCAACAACGTCTGCAGAAAGTCTGGCCAATCCCAACAACGTCTGCAGAAAGTCTGACCAATCCCAACCACGTCTGCAGAAAGTCTGACCAATCCCAACAACGTCTGCAGAAAGTCTG
>JAQQZR010000001.1:20317192-20328888 GCA_030068235.1 Notoglanidium macrostoma | reverse complement strand
GGAAACCCCCGCATGCATGGGGAGAACATGCAAACTCCGCACAGAAAGGCACCCTGGGTGACCCGGG
This sequence comes from Notoglanidium macrostoma, assembly GCA_030068235.1. Lineage (NCBI taxonomy): Eukaryota > Metazoa > Chordata > Actinopteri > Siluriformes > Auchenoglanididae > Notoglanidium > Notoglanidium macrostoma. The sequence goes on along the minus strand of JAQQZR010000001.1, from coordinate 20,328,821 downwards.
GATCGAACCCGGGACCTTCTTGCTCCGTGCCACCCATGTTGTGTTGTGGAGTTATTATTGTAAACATATGTCCATGTTGCCTTATTGATGGTGCTAGAGCGCTTGAATGGCTTACACCAAAATTGCTGTGAAGATAGATGAGACTGTCCTCTGTCATCGTACCAAATTCCATAAAAAGTGTACTTAGGGTTCTCGAGGCAGCCTTAGACTACCACATCAAACATCTGTATTATAAGAAGAAAACATACAATTCCTGTTGACATCAATCATTACATAATTCATTTTTTTTTCCTGACACCACATGACCCAGCCCCTGATTTTCTTCCTTAAATCCCAAGACATGTTGTCACAGACACCCCATCTACACACTGACCTCTGCTCTTTAACCTTTGTCCCTGCTATACTTCTTATCATATCATCTGCTACTATTTCAACTCGGTGTAATTTTGTATAGTCTACCTTGGCTAGGGGTCCGACTACTGCGATCGCATCGTTTACCGCTTTGATCTTTTGATCCCTTGAGCACAAACATGTCCATCGCACACGAGCCAATTACGCAATAACAGGCTTATCAATATTCATCTCGCCCTTATCTACACACAATATCCTGAAATGGGTTAAGTAATGCGAGCAGTGGTCACATCAAAGCCAGAGCCTGTCTTCATATTGATTATATTTCAGTCCTTTATAACTCTAGGTAAAAGTGACCTGATATAAATGAGCCAGTACATTAGTATAGATAATGGATGGATGGATGGATGGATTAATGGATGGATGGATGGATGGACAAATGGACGGATTAATGGATGGATGGACGGATGGATGGATGGATGAATGGATGGACGAATGGATGGACAGATGGATGAATGGACGGATGGATGGATGGACGGATGGATGGATGGATGAATGGACAGATGGATGGACGGATGGAACGACACGAAACACAATAATTGTGAATAAATTTGCACTCATTCTTACGCTTTTCCTTATATGTGGTCAAAGATTCAGGAATGTTCTCGCGACCAGGACCAGACGGAAGTTCGTACAGAAGATTTTCCGTTACGAAATTACATCTTCAGACAGCATTGAGCAAAGAGCACCCGTCGGTCGGATTTTTATTCTGAGCCGGATTGAATTTTGTTTTTTTTTTCCTCCTCTTTATCTTCTTCTCTATCAAGCAGCGAAAGAGGTTTTGCTCCCTGCCAGTCACTTCTGATATCTCACACCTGATCTTGCTCAACTCTCTCTCTCTCTCGTTCTCTCTCTCCCAATTTCTCTTTCTTTGCCCATCTCTATTTCCCTCATCAGTGTCTCTGGATCCCTCTGTCTCTGATGATGATGATGACGACGTGACCCTGGCGAGACTGTGATTGCGGCTCAGGCTGGCGCGCCACGGGGACGCAGGAACACTCGGGCACACACTGTTGCCAGGCAACCAGGTGAGAGCTGGGGTCAAACAAGCATGAGCTGCCTTTTTTTCTCCCCAGTCCAAAACATGAAGATACACACTGTCGCACATACGTATCGTCACTATAATTCGTCAAATAAGACGTTTTTCAGATAGCTTAAACATCTACAGCATGATACTTCAGGAAAACTATAGGCCATGAGCCGGGAGTTTCTGATAACCGATGGAATACAAATCCGTGGACTCTCAAAGCAGCCTAGCTACATTTGTTGAGATTTATGTCCTATGGATCTCTGCAATTTATTTCTATTTTGGTCTGTAAGAGATACGGGTATTTTTTTTTTTTCTCCAACAGTTTGGGCTAGAACAATATAGTGCATCACGTCGAGAATCAATATTTTTCGAACGGGATGTCCTAGTGAAAGCTGCCAGGAGCTGAGTAAGAGATAATGTGATTAGAGTGAACAGTCTCTGGGAGCGAGCCCCTCCATCTCTCTCTCTCTCTCTCTCTTCATCTTCTGTCCATTTTGGCCCACGGAGAAGTCTGACAGGACAAATTAAGAACCTCAAAGCTACACCGTCCCTTCATCTTAGCCATCTCTCTTGCTCTTTCCCTGTCTCCATCTTTATTCTCAGTAACACTTTCTGTGCTCAAGGACAATGTATGTTGATTTATACGCGAGAAAAACAGACCTCTGCTGACCTCATGCTGACAATGACACTGACCTCCATGCACTGTGTGTGTGTGTGTGTGTGTGTGTGTGTGTGTGTGTGTGGAGGTGCACAATTTATTCGCATCCCGAATTCTTTTGAGGAAAGCGGTAACTTGATATCCACAGATATCTTCAACAACAACATATCAACGTTGTTGAAGGCTAAACAATACAGTTTTGGTCATGTCAGTCTTTTTCTTTTGCTTCAATTGTACTCATAAGACAAGACATCAAAACTAATGGGGAATGAACTGAGAATAGGCGAACACAATCAGGCAACAATCCAATCACAGGACGGGGGGGCGGAGACAAGACTGGAAGTTAAAACAAAGCGCACACGTTCAATATAGACAAAACAAAAGAGAGCAGCATTGTGTGAATGCGCGATAACAACAACACGCTTTATCTGTTTATAGTTGAACTCCAGTTATCGCTTGTTACAGCACCTATAAACAGTTTTTTCTCTCACTAACTAAACTAAACCTAAACTAAACTATTTATAATAAACACAAAAAAAAAAAAAAGGTCACTCCTATTCCGAGAGAGCGTTAAAACGGACCCAACAACTGTAGACGGAGGAGTGTGTATACGGTTGAGCATAGAGAGCTAAATTGCTGTTTGCAAATTGAAAATGACAGAGGCAGGACTGGTAATCTCGGAGAATGTCACCTCTGGTGAGAAATCTTAGCAAAGATATTTCATTCTTCGTATGAAATCCACTCTAGTACGAGAGAAATCTTTTGGATTTTGCATGAGATCAGATTGCACACTCATGCTGACCCTGCCCTTCCACACAACACTCTAACACTGAGGACACAATGGCTGGTGAAGAATCCGTGCGGATTTCCCTTGTGATCAGATTACAGACTTCGGGCGCACAAAAGCGCGCAGTCATGCAGAGGACTCGGACCAGATAAACAGATAAACAGTAAGAGCCTGACTGCGCAATTACAAGGAATTTTAGGCAGTGTTGCTTCAACAAGCTTTGCACAAATCATCTTCTAAGAAGTACTGAAAATAAAAGTTTTTGGTTTATTCACTGGGTTTATTTCCGACTATACGTTTCTCTCTTGCATGTATCTGAATTTATGAACTAAATAAAATTTGTTTATCCCCATAAAGTAAAAATGGACAAAACTGCATATCAATATGTCATTCCACAGATGAAATATCACAGATATTGGTTTTTCCTCCAACGAACATCAAATGACCTCAGTCTGAACTCGCAAAGCGCCCGGCACAACCAGATAATTCTCCTGTCATGAGAAAAACATGTAAGAATTTACCAGGAAAAAAGCCCAAGCGCACGTGTCATAGCGCGCTGACTCTACTTGACCAACTGAAGGTCCTGGGGGCGGAGCTTTGCGTCCATGGACGGGAATAGGGGTGGGCTCAAGGAGTAAAAAGAAATCATTCGAACCCTATTTAACTCTAATTAGATACCAAGTCTTGACCAAATTTAACAACATCTTCCCTAATGCTTCTTCAATATAATCATGAATTTCTGAATATCTTCAATATAAACACAACCACAATGCCTTCGCCTCATATAGGATCCGTCTGGTTCATTTTGTCTCATGTATCTCAAGCACACTTCATGCAGTAATGGCATATTAGTGTAAAATAACGTACATTGTGTGTATAGGTTAGCGACAAGCCTCCAACCTAAAACGAATAAAATGTGACGAAAAGACGACGAGCTCCCGATACATCATGGACCAAGACGGCAAGAATAGCAACAGCTTGTTTCACATTGAAAGCCTTGGTACTCATAAAATTACTCTTTATGCACTGCTCCTTAACAAGGTCTTAGCTTGACCGTATTCCTCAACTATTGGAGGTCTACTTGTACTAGCATGACGATGTTCTTGACGTCTTACCTGCATAAAAAAAGATAAATAAACAGATTTTTCAAAACAAACAGTAAGAGAAATTCTCGGTATTTCATTTGAGCGTGCGCGGGGTTTTTCAGTTCCACTTTAATCGTAGGTTGGCGGAACAAAAATTCCAAATTCCGTACGATTTTTGATGGACGGGATTTATATTGACCATGACACTTTGCAAGACTGTTCGGTAAAAGCTTTTCGCACGACCCAAATCCGATGCATGTCTGTCCTTTTGCTAAAAATCGAAAAAGATGCGCTTTTCGGTTGGGAACAAGCTGTGAAAGTGTGGCCAGAATGTAGGGGAGATGGAATCAATACGAGTCGTTGGCTGAGCTCCGAGCGTCAGTCTTTGACCTCAGTCAAAGCTTTGAGCTTAGGTTTCATGTAAGGAATAAAACATAACAGAGACACACTGTTATAGGAAAATAATCAACAACCGGGTGGCGTGATGTTATTATTGCCAACTTGAAGTGGATTATTCTATATAACCTATAACAGCATGTACATGATGTGTACCAAAACTCTTATACTAAAGCAGTTTGATTTACTGGAAACTTACTGATCATTGACAACATTTCCCAACCAATCATGTTCAAGAATTAAACAGTGATCATAGGTGTGAGGTTTCAATGCCATGGAATTTCCCACCATTTTTGGTGGAATGGTCAAATGTTCTAAGACGACTTTTTAGCATCAAGCAGGTTATATAATCTTAGTTAGCTTTACCCAACATCCAATGGCCAATGTTGGGCCATCAGAGCTACCTTGCCAACATCAGCCTTTTATCTGGGTCAAAGTTGGCTTAAAATCAGCCTTGGTCCACCTAATTCCAGTTATGTCCAACTTTAAATCCATTTGGGCCAAAATTTCATCCATTAAAATATGCGAAGAAAGAATTTCGCTGTGCTGTAAAGTATATACGTCAAATAAAGGCTTTCTTCTCTTCTGCTTCTTTCTTATTCGGGTTCCTTGGTGAAATAAGACCTAGTTGGCCATCAGTAACCGAAATCAGTGAAGCAGAAGTCTTTTTATAGTTTGGTTTATAATTTTCCTTGTAATTTGACCTGTGTGAATAATTTGAAGTTTTGCTTCGACATTTACCACCTCTGTGTTCAACATTTAGAAGCTTTAGACTGGCGTATTGCCTTCATAGTGTAGGGAAGCTCCCAGGTAGCAAACTGGGTGCCAATGTAATTTTGTCCATTGACTTCCAGCCACCTTGCCAACATGAACTCAACATTGGCCAGCCATTTTGTTGTATCCACTGGCCAATACTGGGCCATCAGGGCCAACAGACTTTCAGCCACCTTGCCAACATCGGCCATTTTTCTGGGTCAACGCTGGCTTAAAATCAGCCATTATTTCTTGGGTCAATGTTGGTCCAACCAATTTAACTTTGGTCCACTTTTCAGTCCACTCGGTTCAAAATTTGATCTGGTAAAATTTGGGTCCACCCAGCACCCAACTCTGTATTGTTAAGGACCTCCAAAAAAGTAGCTCCAGCTAATATGACATACATGACCCATTTTGTATTATTATGTTGATGTAACACACTAACCATGCACTTCCATACAATATTCTAACACTGACGACAAGATTCCTGGTGAAGAATTCATGAGGCTTCCACTATGACCAGATTAAAGACTGCAGATGCACAAACGCGCACATACACACACACACACACACACACAGCCATGCCAAGGATTCATACCAGATAAACACTGACTGGAATGCAATTCACGGAGAATGCATAAATAATATCGTATGGATATCAGACAAGGTTATGATTGTTAGGCCTTCCAAAAGAACTGCCGCTCCAGTAAGACATAGAAAAAAAATCCTTGCATTAAGCCTGTTTATATCAGATCGATACCGAATGCTCGATTCTGTACGAAAGTGTTAAGTAATTTTATATAACTGAAGATCTGAAAATAGTTCTGGCTACCAGATGTTGAAAATAGCTTCACCCAAACTACAAGAAGTTTATCAGAAGGGGCAAATTGGGATGACAACAACAAAAATCCTCTATTATACACCTTCCATAAGCGGTTAAAACAAACTGCGGTGGGTTTTTTTTCCTTAAGCGGATCTCGGCGGAACAGAAACTTCAATTCTTTACAATTCTCAATGGACGGGTTTTATATTGACCATGACCCTCTGTAACACTGTTCGATCAAAGTTCTTCACACATCGTAAATTGGCAAGATGTACTATATGTCACTCGCTGCAACTATATGAGAAAACCTAGCCAGCATATAAAAGAAAGGGAATCAAGAGTTGTCTCACTTTATCATGGTGATGTTGAATTATCTAATCTGTTTGGTCAGGATGTGTTGATATACATGCTGTTATTCAATCAGCCAATCAGGTGGCATGGCGATCCAAGTCAGGAGCTTCAGGGAATGATCATATCACACATCAGAATGGGGAAATAAGTGACTTTGGCATGAGATGGGCCGGTTTGAGTATTTCACAAACGCTTTATTGATGAGAGGAGAATAACCAGACTCTTTACAACCATGCTGGGCAGAACAGCGTTTCAGAAAGCACAATATGTTGAACTTTGAAGAGGACAGGCTATAACAGCCTCATCAGGTTCAAATCCTGACAGCCAAGAACAGGAATCTGATTCTACAGACAGTATCGGAACTGAACAGTTGAAGGCTTTAACATCGAGTGGAACAACACGGACTCTTCTTTCTGTTTCGTGCTCATTTTCCTGACCAATGCTTTGCTATTGAGACCATTAAAAGATTAATGTTTTGCCATATCGGCTTTACCTCATTTTCTTTGCCCAGGAGCGTATAGCAAAGGAGATACTGTAATATACAATATAGTCTTTCTTTTATAAGGAGACATTTAAGGATGACTGTTCACGGCTTCCCGTACAATCCCTCTCGCCCATGAGAAACGCTCGGAATTTGGAATGAGATCGGGTTAACACCGACCTTGCCCTTTCGCACAATATTCAAACACGGAGGACGGAAGAATTCATGTGGCTTTCGCTCATGATCGGATTGCAGACTGCAGATGTTCGAACGCGCACTGTCATGCCGAGGACTCGTGCCAGATGTGAGATAAAAAAAAAAATTCGTTTCACGTACGCAAGGTTTGAAGGAGGAAAAAAAAACAGCCTAGTCTCAGTCTTGATTTCATCTCGACTTGGTCTTGATTCACTCAATTTTATCTAGTCCCGGTCTTGAATTTGACAATGGCAGTCTTGACACGGCTGGCTCATAATCCCAAATGTGTTAGTGCACTTCACAATGCACTTCATGCTGAGAAATGGAACCGTCGCATTGTTTTCATTTTGTCAAGCGGTAAATAATCCTTGAATGTGAGACGAGTACTGCACAAACGTTAATAGTATTAGTATTATTGAATAGCTGCCCTGATCTACAGTTTCCTCTGCAGCTGATACAAAACCAGAGGAACCCAAGGGACGAAAAAAGCTTGGTGAGTTCTTTGTGAGAGAGGAAGTAAGTAATTGCGAGCCGTACGCATCATTAACGACCCCAATCCTCCTGATGAGATGTGTGTGTGTGCGCGCTGGAGGAAGCAGATCTGAAATTGAAAGCACGGCTCAGGCTCAAAATCCGTCGTACATAATAAGCGTTAATGATAACGATGTATACACACAGGTACTGTATGATGGGCTTCGGCTAAGCGCTTCATTTTACTTTTAAATGGAAGCACGCCAGGGACTGCTGGCTTCAAACATTCCATCCTCTGACCTGAAAGTTGAAAAAGAAAAAAATCCATGTGGGGAAAAAAAAAAAAAAAAAAAAAAAGTCGAGTGGCTGTAAAGGAGAAATTACTTAAATGAGCAATTAGCAGAACAGGCCATCAGATGTGTGTGTGTGTGTGTGTGTGCAGACCGTTTCTGTCTATTTGTGACACCTCGCTGTTTTTATTGGCATGAGGTTTTAGACTACTGTGGATGGAAAGATGGCGAAGTCATTATTTGCTTTCTCTCATGTCTTTGGTTCTGGAGAAATGGAGAACATCTGATTTTTGGTGCAGCCAACAGACGAGCTTTTATTCAGCGATTATTCGTTTAAATAACGTGGGCTGCAAGTCGAATTAACGGTTTATGGTATATAATTGGCCACGTTTCGTTACCGCAATTGCATTTAACGCTGCTAGTTCTGAAAAACGCGCTTTCAACATTCCGATTTTAACAGTAGCTGGGTTTCCGTTGGAATTTTTTTAAAAACGCAATTGACAAAACAAACAATTGCGACGAAATACAATTAGAACATGGTCTGTGTTTCTACCGAGTGATATCATGCGGTTAAAACTGGCGATCGCTGTTACAGGGCGCTCGTTTTTCAGAAACGTGTTTCCATGTGCGTTTTTCTCGCACTCAAATGCGAAAAATATCTTTTTTGAGATATTTGAGTTCTATCAAAATTCACGTTTGAATTCAATTATTTTAGTTCGGAATTTCAAATTGCGCAGTAAGCAGGTAAACGGAAACACGACCTTTGTTTTCAGCGCAGAATTTGTAAATACGCAAAATGTGTTAATGCGGTCCACTGTACGACGACAGCAGCCGTGTTTCCATTAATCTGCGTAACGCGCAATTTGAAATTGCGAGCTAAAAAACAAGTAACGGAAACGCGTGAATAAAAAAAAAAAAAAAAACGCAAAAATCGGTAAACGTTTTCGCGCTCGCGTGAGTTGGTTTTTCAGATGTTTCAATGAAAATTGAGCCGTAAACATGTTTTTCGCATTTACGTCACATGACATGACATGAAAAGTGAAATGTTACCTTTCTGTAAAAAGCGCACTTACGAAACCCATTCGCAAATTGTCAATATTTTCTTAAATTTTTCTTTCTATAAAACCGCAATGGAAACCCAGCTACTAAGTACATTCTAATTACTTACTTTAAAAAAAAAAAAAAAAAAAAAAAAATGTATGTAATAATAATTTTCAAAGTCTATAAGTTGGGTAACACTTTCAAAAAGAAATCACTTCTTCGTGTGAGCGTTAAGAAATCAAGATCTGACGTTTCTTTCACGTTCATATTTATAAAAGCAATATCCATGAGACTCAAATGTCCCAAGAACAACAACTGGTGTGATTTCTATTATAGCGGAGCAAGTTTGAAGAAAGCATTACATTTCCAGTACATCTTTACACTTTTGGTTATGCATCATGATTGTAATGTTAAACCATATCGCAATATCTTTCTTTATATATATATAAATAAAGCATAAGAATGAGGGGGGGGAAAAACATGGCGCACATCTGGACTCGCACTTTTAAAAAAAAGCAGAAAAGGGGGGAAAAAGGGAAGAAGAAAAGTCGCTGAAGTTGTCCACACAGGGGCTCGTCTGACAAAAACAATACGGGTGAGTGATTGTGCCATCGAGGCCCGCAGACATTAAAGCATCATCTGTCACAGCGCAGGCGTTTGCGAAAATGACGGAAATCTGGAAGCCATTTTATCCGCAGCGGCGAAAGACAAAAAAAAAAAGAAGTGGGTCAGGAACGGGGCGCCCGAATAAATCAGCAGTCGAAGGATCATTACGTTTAAATAATCCTATTAAAATCACAAACGCAGCACACCTGGGCGGGGCCACGCTGCCAACAGCGGTTGAAGTCAATATTCGACGAAACACACGTTCTCTAATAAACGTGAGAAGTCCACTCAATCACACCCAGGTACGCTCGCATGCACGCCAGGTCGATTTACACATGCATGGCCTGTATCGTTTCCAAAGATTGTTTTTTTTTCTCTTCCTAGGAAAAACAAATTAATCAAACCAGCTTTTTAAATGATCCAATTGTTGACTTTTTTTTTTTTTTTTTTTTTTTTTACGAATAAAGCATACCACAGGTAACCCAATCCGGCTGAGCGGAGTCACGGCTTATAAAGCGCGATCCATTTTATATTGTGACCCCTCTGTGGCCTTAAAAATGAAGAAAGAAAAAAGGGATGGATGGTTATTCTGGATCAAGTGAGATGGTGGTCTGATCTGTGCATCAATTCTTTTTTTTTTTTTTGCATGAAAAATGACCAGGCTGTGAATTTTCTAACCACGTATTTTGCATAGGCCAAAGAAAGTTTGCTTGGCCTGCTTCGGGTTTTTGAATTCCTGAGAGAACAAAAGTGTCTGATTGCGATTGGATCGGTGCTATCCATCTCAAAGCATCAATGACTATGTTTTATAGACTGCTGAAGGGAAACAGTAGCCTACATCTTACCCTACACCACTATTAAGCGCTTGATTCTGATTGGTCGAAAGGTTATTCGCCTGTAAATTATGTTCTACGGCATTGAATAGACTATAAATTGACAAAAACACACTACATCTTGCTCCTTAATTAATACCAAGTAGAACTCGATGCCAATGGCGTCAACGGGGGATGTCGTAATGCCTTCCTGTTTGTAGGTTGTGTGTTTCATACAGCCTTAAAATATACATCAAACAGGAAGGAAGGAAAATGATTTCAGATGTTCGACCTTGCCGTGACCTTGATCCCGACCCTGTGTGGCTCGGTTCCAAAATCTAATCAGTTCTCAATCAGGTTACAGTGCTAATTCCATATAGATTCTCCAAACATTCAACCACTCGTTCTTTGGATATCGCACTGACGAGAATCTCAGACGGATGCACTAACCAAAAACAGCTTTTTGGAACGTAATCTTGGCCATTCAAAAAAATAAATAAATAAATAAATAAAAAAAAGGGATGAACAAACACCCATGAACATTCGCTTTAAAAAGTTGGAAGCCATTCGTTTCCGCAAAACTGGCCGTAAAGGTTTGCGCCATGTATGCAAAGCTTCTCGTCTCATTCCATAGAATACCTACAAATTACATACGAGATTAGATGGAACGGATACAGGTCGAAGACCGTAAACATCGTTCTTCAAGCATACTATTCAGTAACTAGGTAATATTTTTTTTCAGCACTGAGGAACTTCAAGTACAGTAAGCAGCAAGTGTTTAAGAGACTGAGCAGGTTCGGATCGACGAAATTGGTTCAAATCACACAATTACGGGTTCACGGAAACATACTGAACAAAACATACCAATCCATAGCATCTAATTTAAATGTCAAACAAATTAAGCTCCAAGAAAGATACATTTTATTCCTCCTACACCACAGCGATTTGGCCTTTCCTTAACCTGGCAAACTACAAAGCCGTACATCTGTTACAAAGCACCGACGCTGGACGCTCCTTCCAAAAAGCATGTTCAATAACCGTTTCCATGTCAACCGTGTCCATTTACTTTTAAATCTGTTCAGGTGTAGTGTAAGCTGCTACTATATTAGAAGAAGTGCATTTAGAGACTTGCCGTCCTTCCATCCACGCTGCTGTTACGGAAAAACGAACCGACCGATTTGAGAATGCGGTGTAACTGTGGTTTTTCGGATTGGTTACAAAGTGGAACCATGTGTTATGAGTCGACTTGGTCGTGCTAAATGCAGCATTGTTTCTGCATTCTTCGCAAAGGAAAAAAGAAAGATACCTTGTCAAGGGATGGAGGGGGAACGCTAACGGATACTCTGGTACGAGTCGACGTAGGGTGCAGGCCTGGCAGCGATGCTATCTCCGACTTCAATAAAGCCCAATGAGCTCATGTAATTTAGATTAATGGGGAG
>JAQQZR010000001.1:20276507-20303139 GCA_030068235.1 Notoglanidium macrostoma | reverse complement strand
TCCTATTCTTTTAATGCTACTGGGACAGTTTTCCTACTGTACCACTACTAATGGGACAGTATTCCTATTCTTTTAATGCTACTGGGACAGTTTTCCTACTGTACCACTACTAATGGGACAGTATTCCTATTCTTTTAATACTACTGGGACAGTTTTCCTAGTGCATCACTGATGCTAATGAGACAGTTTTCCTAGTGCATCACTGATGCTAATGAGACAGTTTTCCTAGTGCATCACTTATGCTAATGAGACAGTTTTCCTAGTGCATCACTGATGCTAATGGGACAGTTTCCAAAGTTCATCACTGCTAATTATGGGGCAGTTTTCCAAGTAGTGGGACAACTTTCCTAGTGCATCACTACTACTGGGAAATTTTTCCTAGTGCAGTACTACTAATAGGGATGTCTTCCTAATGCATCACTACTAATGTCTCAATTTTCCTTGTTCCCTTCTGCTAATGAGACAGTTTTCCTGGTACGTTTACTGCTAATGGGACATTTTTCCTAATGCAGCACTACCACTGGGACCGTTTTCCCATTGTATCAGTACTAATGTGACAGTCTTCCTAACACATCACCGCAAATGGAACAGATTTCCTAGTGCATCTTGTGTTAATTTGATGGCTTTCCTGCTGCATCACTGCTGCCAATGGGATGGGTTTTCTAGTCCTACAGGAACAGTTTCCAAATTTCCAGAAATTACATTTTGTTCCAAGCATATTGTGGAATGACAACACCCAGTTGACGACATTATGCATTACCATCACTACCAGCCTGCAGGGTTCGACATGGAACCTTTCAGCATTCCCACAGAGGGATACATTTGGAGGTGTAAATGTGTCACAACTCAGTTCCAACTGCATCTGGGCCATACACAGCTTAGAGACAGGAAAAATCTTCATTGGTGTTTTATTTATCCCCAGTTCCCCCCTCTTTCTCTCTCTCCTCTAGATGCTTTGAAGCTCACACTAGCCCTGAATCCCTACAGTCATCTCATTTGCAGAATTCTAATAAAGTTCTCGAAAAGCCAGACACATTTCTCAGGCCTGCACCTCCCAAAGTCCCAAATCTCCAAATTAGATATCTGCTGTAAGGTCAGTGACCTCGGCTTACCCAGAGAAACACAGAGCGTCTGAGGAAGATTAAACAACTTCCAGAGGACCTTTTCTTCACTCTGGAGTCCAAGCTGGGCTTAAATCGTTTCCGTATAAACAACACAAGATCGGATCAGCATGTCGATCTAAGAGCAAAAGACTGGGTTATTGACGCGCTATAAAAAGGGCGTTTTTAGAATTACGCCTAGATGAAAGACCTCGTAAACCAATCAAGGGGGTGATGAAATTAATATGCTGGGATTGCAAACAGGCAGGAAGTACAAGTTCTTTGGAAAGCCCGCCAGCTGTTTGCAGCAACAAACAGATGAGAACATGGCAAAGAGAGAGAGAGAGAGAGAAACGGCGTTATGCCATTTGAAAAGTTCTTACAACTTCGGTCATACCGAATCCAAAGAAATATCTCTCAAATTTGGCACGATATCCATTTTTGTCAATAAAATATATCAACTCTTCAAAGATAATTTCCCCACTGCGTAACAACAGCTGGCTAACTCGACGATCACACAAGCAAATGACAAAGCGCCATACGACCATTCTTTTTGTTCAGTAAACAGCTGCAGGCGACAAAGCGATGGCGTGATTTTCTCAATTCTATGCAAATTAGGTCAAGGCACGGCAACAAACGATTCCTCGGACCAATCCTCTGGCCCGATTTCTTCACTTCGCGACTTTAGTCCATACCTGCCATTTGTTCCCGTTTACTCTTTGACGCACAAAGACCTCCATCGTATCCTGTCACATCCAGCACGATCTCTCAGTGACTGTAAATAGAGACGTTACAAAGAAAAATAATGCTTGGAAGGAAGCAGCAGAGGTCCTTCTGGTGAGTAACTCGTAAATCGTGACTAGCTTGGAGCAAAGGAGCTTCCCTAGCACTGTCACAAAGAACTCTGATGGCACGAGTTAGCATGTTAGTCAGTATGAGCTTTGTCTCGGCCACATTTGCACTATAGTCAAAGAGCTTTTCACGTCGGACTATCCGTATATCAAGGGTAACAAGTCAGACGTTAGCTGTGCACACATCTCGCTGCTCCCAGGCATTTTCAGTGTCTCCTGTGTCAGCATCCACACACACAAGTAGCTCATTCAGTTACACACACACACAGTACTGAGTAGGCTTAAATAAATCCAGCACACGTGAACCAGGCCTTACCCTTCTCTATTCAGGAAAAAGGGAAATAAATACCAGTGGAGAGTCTGAGCCCTGGTCCGCTGGGATTTGGAAAGAGAGAGCAAAGAGTGAAAAAGAGAAACAAGGGGGAAAAAACTGGCCTAGCCTCTAGTTAGCTTAGCATAGATAGACAGACAGATAGATTCCATCTAACACCTTTGTGGAAACTTAGGAATCCTCGACTATCCAAGGAACCGTTCTGAGAGTCACATGAAATGCAGCTGAACATCACAAAGGATCAGCTCGGGCTGGTGGTCCTGAAGGTTTTTGAGGGTCTACCTGGGGATTTTAATCTGAAATCTGATTGCCTTGGATGTAGATTGAACTTTTCTCCAAATAATGCGCCGAAAACATACACCGAAGTCAACACAGGTCGACGTTTTAACACTGAAGATAATGAATAGGCTGTGATATGAACCTGTTCCTGTACTTTAGGAAAAAAAAGTCAAACGACAGAGGCTGGATGATGAGAGCTTTACAGTCCTAAAGATGGAATGATCGAGAGATCGGTGCTTCGTGGCGGATTAATTGAGCGTACTGATGCTTTGCGATCCTGCCCGAGATGGCAGTGAAGAACAATGATGGCGTAATCCAAACCCCAGGATGCCTGCAGCTTCTGGTGTTGAAATGCACTGCTGGCCCACTTTATCCCGCTGATAGAGCTAATGAACAAGTGGCTGCTTTGTTTGACAGAGAAAGAGAGGGTGACGGAGAGAGAAATAGAGAAAAGGGGAGGTCAGGACGTCACATTAAAGAAATCGTCTGGCCAATAACGCTTTCATCAATGAATAAAGTGCCTAGCAGTGTGCTCGGTAATCAGCGTAGCAATGCTAACCGACTTCCCTCATAATTAGCAGCTAATTCTTTGTCTTTTAAGTTACACACTCAGAAATTTCCACAAACAATCCAAACCCCTGCATAGATTACCGATTGCAATTTAATCCGAACGAACGCTTATGTTTATTAAATTTCATTTATGTTTCCTCCATTCGAAGATGCCTGGTAAACCGAAACTAGGGAGTGGAGACCGAGTCAGTGTTCACAGGTTTTCTTTACATGCACAGCACTCTGTTTATAAAGAATGATTCCCTTTTCGCTTGCCTCGTGTCTGGAGAGCTCTCGGCCTCGCAACACTTTTCAGCAAAACGTTGAGACGCTCGCAGAAGCTGCAGTCGTGAAAGCCCCCAGCTAATGAAGCTATTCTCCTGTACGCTAAGCTTTAGTAAGCGTGATCTGACAGCCCGGCAAGATCCCGCCGTCGGTGGACGCACACAGACACACGCGGTGCGGAAATGAGACTCGTAGGTCTACAGCCTTATTATTATGCGGCTACGTGAGAAGCCAGTAATTGTATAGGGATTGTATATGTGACAGCGCAGAGACAGGCGTCGCTTATTAAACTGCGACACCGAGCTTGTCATCGCTGAAAGCCTTGTTTCGTCCTTCCAAAATGTCTGATTAAGTAATTAGCAACTCGGTGGAAATGGAGGTGGAATAGCGTGCAGCGCTAAATGTGTCTAACCGCTAATAGAATTACACCACAATCCGAGGGAAATAATTCACACTGGCGTCGAGAAAAACGTGCAGCACGCTGGCATGACAAATGGACGTGATGGGCGTCATCCATAAGCCAGAGCCTCTGTCTTATTCTGAACATCTGCCTTCATCTCACAGTTACAATATTTGGTATTATGTTATACTAATTCCTATTGTACTATATGCTGTCGCGGTTAGAGCTGGGCTCGATCGAGGCAAACCGTGTCGTTTGGAGTTTGCCCGAAGGCATGTTGGAGACTCATCGGACATGTTGAAAAAGGTTCTCCGGACTGACGGGATCAAAACGAATTTGTTAAGATCTCATCACCCTGAGAAGACCATCCCCAGAGTGAAGCACGGTGCTGGTAGCATCGTGTTAAGAGTTCCTTGTGTGGTCACTTCCAGTTTGGAGCACATCTTCGTCTAGGCAGGGTCGCTGTTGTGCCATATTGTTCAACCTTTTAATAATAGATTTAATGGTGCGTTGTTAAAGAATTTCTTTTTCCTTCTACAACCAAAGCCAGAACTTTGTCCCAGACTTGCATCATGATGCTGTTCGTTTACACAAACTCTTCCGAAAATGTGGAGAGGTTCAAGGGGTTATATATGTTCACACGGTCCTGCATAAAACGAAGCTGCCGCCGGTTCGACCGTTTCGTTTTTTTTGCGTGCACAATGGATCGATTGTTCTTCTCCTCAGCAAATCCTCAGACTTGAGGATTACTTTATGGTCCTGCCAAGAAGAATGCCCTTCAGTTTATGTTCGAAGTCCTGCAAGAATCCTTCCTCCCGTGTTCGACGACGTACGCGGACATGGTTTTTTGTGAACGATATATAAATTTGTCTTCAGCTCAAGGTCATCCATCATGCTATTTTAGCTCTGCGTGAGCTGTCAGAGCTGGGCTTGAACCGATATGAAATTCAGGAGGAATTTGCTGACCACATTTTGCAGCCCCTCCTCCGGGCAAGTGCTCCGGAGAGCTTAGAACGTGCATGAGGAATCCATATCCAAGCAGATTTGCACTCCAACATTCGCTTGTAATGTCCGTGCACGCGATCAAAACTTTCCTAAACGGGTTTAATAGATGACCAGGCATGCGCGATAAATACGGATAGGTCTAAAAGCTGTGCAATGTAGCCTGGTATGTCTTACGGCGCTGATCTCTGGCGCCGTGGTCTCATTCTCCGCACTGGCGCTTGAAATGTGATCGTCATCAAAGACGTGTTAAACCTGTCTTCCTTTCCGACGCGCGTTTTAATGAGGTAAGGAGGGCCAGAGAGCATTAACTGTGACGACGTATCAATACGACACTCCGGCGGTGAATGCTGGTTATAAGCAAAGTTAACGAGTGAGATATATACCAGAGCATGTAAAAATGTCAGGGTCGGCATGTAGCTTTTATCGCAGAGGCTGAGGTTACCCAACCACAAAACAACTTAATTCATTACACCTCATTTAGGTTACATAGAAAGCTATAAAAATTATGGCTGCAATCCTGGAAAGTGATACTCCCTAGATGGAGACAAAAATACATGAGAAAGAAAACGAGCACTATTAGGATTAGGGATGTAGAGTACGCCTATGAACACTTGCCAGTTTATTAGGAACAGGGTTTTTATTTATTTATTTTTTTCTCATAATCATTCAAACAAACGATTTCATCCTTATTCATTACTTGTCCGTTATAGGTTGGACGTTGTAGCGTCTAAACATTCATTCAACCCTGTTACATGGACACATTCACCCCTACGGCCTAATTTGGAATATTCCACCAACAGGAAGTTACCTCATCCAAGCTTCCTAAAGATCAGCTAAATAAAGATATTTATTTATATAAAGATCAGATAAATAATCGACGCTTTTCCTACATTTAAGGGCCAAAAAAGAAACTTTGTTTTTTAAGATTCAGTGCTAAATGGCACGACGGTTGCGGGATCGCCCAGAACATGCATGAGATCTGTACTACCAGATTGTGTTATTTTTGAAAAGTAAGTGCCGTTTGCATTCATTTCTTGATAAATGACTATTTAAGTAGGTCTGCGGGGCTTAATAGCAGGCTAGCGAAGAAGAAACTGAAAATAAGCTGAGCTTGCAAAACACACCAGTCTTTACAGTGGCTGTGTGTGTGTGTGCGGTGGTTTTGGTAGGAAGTGAGTCTGTTAAATTGAAATATCTCCGCTGTGTTTGCTGAGCATTCCTTCCTGTAACAGGCAACAAGAAGACACAAACGTCTTCTAGCTGTCTTTCTTCCCATCCGGAATATCTGTGCGTTCTCGTCTGTTCAACGGGGCAAGAAAGAGAGAGCGGGGAAGAGATGCCGATGAAAGACAAACAGAGAAAACGGCGGTGGGCGGCGTGTTTTTCTTGTCGCTTTTCAGAAAGGAGAGACGCAGGTGAATCTTGTTTTCATTATGGTTGAAGATTGAACTGGCAACTATTGAGCCGCTATCAATCATGAATTCCATCATGGCTTGTCAAGGTTGAGTTATCGGCCTGAATGGCCTTCCCCTCCTCCTTCACTCTGTTTTGTTACTTCCCTTTCTGTTATCACTTTCTCCGTTCGTCTGCCACCCGCTTTCTCTTTCTCAAACGATACTATAGGTTTTTGTTTTTTTCTGCCTTTTGGGCTTTAAGTTAAAAGTCAAACTCCAACAACACTCATTCATGATGCAGGTAATATTATTAAAACCAGTCATGTTGTCAGTGGTGTCCAAGTTTTATAAGTTTCCTACAATGCCGTTTGACTACCTGGCCTGGCTTCAACTCTGCCTAAAGCGAGCGATGCGGCAGTGCTTTACCGCACACGTCCACCGACTTTTCACAGGAATAACAAAAATGCAGCACCAACCAACAAATAAGCACAAGAATCGCTAAGCACATTACAAACGTTCCAGTATAAATATATTTAATGTGTTTCAGGCCGGACTTTTCCTTTAATTATGGCAAACTCAAACGAGATCCTAAACAAACAAAGCAAGAGACTGACATCTGGTCCAGATCGGAACAGCAGGAAATGGTTTCATCAACAAGCAAACAAAAGATGACAGACAATGCTCATAACCTCTGGGTGATCATGGGCCAAAATAAGATTGCAGGATTCACTATTCTCTACCAAAAGGCTGTAGTGTAACTCTCTTGCATTTTTCATCATTCTTGCAGGGACAGGGATAACGAGGATTCAGAAAATAAAACAAATATGAATTAAAAATTGCATCTGTGTGTATGCGAGAGACTCCGCTGGATCAATTTGAGAGCAGACATTTGATTTCAGCCATGTCGGCTAAGCACCCAGGATCCTTTCATGTCGATCCGGGCTTGTGTTACCAACCGAGATCAAGGTATTCAGACACTATGTGTGTGTGGTGTTGGTATGAAAATGAGGAATTGTGTGTGTTTTTGGATGGACACAAAAAGGGGTGGAGGAAAGCAGTGAATATAAAGTACTCTAGTATTAGTGGTTGAGACTGGCCATCAAATGATCAGCCAAGCTCACTACGTACACTATATAGCCAAAGGCTTGTGGACACCTGACCATCACACCCACATGTCCTAGCCGAACAGTCCATTCCATCTAACCTTCACTCTTCAGGGTTGGCTTTCCACTAGATGTTGGAGCGTGGCTGTGGGGATTTGCAAATTCAGCCATTGGTGAGGTAAGGTATTGATGATGTTGGGTATAGAAGTCTGGGTGAGTTCCAGTTCATCCCAAAGGTGTTGAGGTCAGGTCTTTGTGCAGTTCTTTCACTCCAAATTTGGCAAACTATGTCTTCATGGAGCTGGCTTTCTGCACAGTCATGCTGGAACAAGTTTGGACCTCTGAGTTTGTTTGTAATGTTACAAACGGACACATCCAATACAATTGTGAGCTGGTGTGGCCCCTGGTGTGTGGTAATAGGATCATTGAGTTGTTGCACAAACCAGGTTTGACCAAGCATTAGCTGGTGGACACATGACCTCCGGAATGCTTTGTTAGAACAATGAGTTTGTGGGCACCTCAATGACTATATGGTGCTTCGGACCTGTGGTGGTAAAACATGCTCAAATCATCACGCTTCAACCACCGTGCTTCACAATGAGCGTGAAGTGTTTGTGGTGATATCCAGTCTTTGGTTTCTACCAAACTTGGATCTGTTCATTATAACCAAACATCTCCGATTTTGTCCAGAGGATATCGCGCCAGTCATTTTGAGGTCTCTTAGGCAAACCTAAGCCATGCTTACATGTTCTGTTTTGCTAAGTAAAGGGTTTTCTTTCTAATAATAGAGTCATGAATTTCAAAGTTTAATATCCTAACAGCTCTCTAAACGAAACTCTTTGTAATCTCTCTGATTATCAAAGAGTCTGACCTTGGGGCAAATTTGTTGGCATGTCCACTCTTGGGAAGATTGGCAACAGTCTTTAATGTTCTCCATTTCTTAATAAACCATCTCCCTGTAGAATGATGGATTTGAAATTGGTTGGATATCACTTTATAACCCTTCCCAGACTGATATGTAGCAACAATTGCTTCTCTGAGATCATTGGTGATGTCTTATCTCCTTGGCATGGCGTTGACACAAACTTGAATGCTCCAGACCACCAGACATAAAAAAAGTCCTGCTTATATAAAGGTGGCCACACATCCCGATGATTATCTAACCATGTGCATTTGTTTAGAAGATGATATATAATCCCACTATCCAGTTTCATCCAAAAGAGGACGGGTTTCCTTTGGAGTCTGGATTCTGTCAAGGGTTCTTCCTCATGTCATCTCAGGGCGTTTTTCCTTGCCACTGTCACATCTTATTATGGATCTAAAACTATATCTGTATTTCAGTAAAGCTGCTTTGCGGCAGTGTCTATTGTTAAACAGACCTGTACAGATAAAAATGGAATTTTCTTTAATTGGATTGAAGTGCTTATTTATACGATAATGTACGCATTGTGGCTGTAGCAGTCACGGAAGATCAAGCTGATGCCACGTTTATTATTAATGAATCAGCATGTGATCAATGAGGAGAAAGAAAAAAGTATAAGAATCTGAAGTAACTGTTAAATACTCTGCTTACGGCTTAGTAAGCTTTAAACACGTCAAAATCCCGCAATTCTCCCGGAATTCCTATCTTTCGCTGGAAGCAACTCAAAAGTTTCATAATGAATCACATTATTACCGTAATCGATCGCAAATGCGCAATATGGGATGCTACTATAAACTTTGCTATAAAATTGCAGCAATTGTTTACAGTGCACACACAAACATCCCTAGGATGATTACAAGTGGAACTGAATCAAAAGTGCCAACTAAAGCAAGCGAGGAATTTTTCTGAATCAGGAACTGACAACGAGAGCACGCTTGGTTCTTTGGCCTCAAATAACAGCCTGGGGGTTTATACTGTATATTTATACCCTACTACAGGGTAGTGGGATCACTTTGTTTTTTGGTTTTTCACAAACATTATTTGTATTTGAAAATTTCTTGTAATTCTCTTTATCAAGGAAACATTCCCCATTCCATTTTCCAAGCTAACAATGTTTAGAAGTTCCTTAATGGACCCGCTGTTAACGTTTCTATGTTAGTTACTCAATTTTGAGGTTTATTTTTAAGTTGAACTAGAACCCTTTGTGTTACACACATAACAAGAGCTGTTTTCCTCTCAATGCTGCTTTACGTTCTTTACTGATGTTCCGTGTCTTTGTTTCTCTCTGCTTCGGATCGCAGTTAACAGGAAAAGACACAGCAAAACATTCTTTACGGCTTTATAATCTCTCTAAGATATTTAAGCTGTCTTGCAAAACATCTGCTATTACCACAGATAAATGATAAACTGCAGTGCAAACTTTTTTAGCAGCCAGGGACCCCTTTAACTGTTGTCCCGCTGAGCACAAAAACCCAACTGTTCAAATATTGGTTGCATTATTTAAACGTGTAAAATAATATTTTTACTACTTTATTGGAGCCGTAGAGCATTTTGTTTCTGAAACTTCCAGCGACGGAAAATATTAGGTCCAAGTTGACGTTTTATGAAACTAATTCAATTCAAGTGGCCAGTCAAATAGTCTAGTAACAAAGTATCATTCGTATGTGCAGCATGTAAAGAAATAACGGAAATTCACTTTGAGAAATGTAATGTGTAGTATGTAGAGGTAGGACATATATGCATAAATTCAGTGATGAGTATACTGTATTTGGGGAAATCCAATTATCATAGTCATAATTCCAGCGGAAAACCACAGACAGAGAACATTTCAGTAAGGTAGTCTATGTTTGATTAATGTAAACACGAGTATGAGTCAGAACTGGGAAGTAACAAGAAAAACAAAAGAGAAATGAGAATGACGATACAAACGATGAAACTAGAAAACAGACAAACTAGTCAAGGACTTAACATAGAACACCTGGACACGACTGAGAGACAGGACAGGGGAGGGAAACAAGACTTAAATCAAATAAAGGTGCAGGTCAATGTAAACAAAAAAGCAAACGAAGGGAAATTATATAAAAAAAAATAAAAAAATTTTAAATCACGAGAACAGCGCGTATTGTGCTGGGATACTGGGAAATGTGTTGAGCACTGAGAGGAAGAATTCATGAAAGAGAACCACTGTGAGGGTGCTACTGTATCAACAAACATGTTGAATCTGATTTTCAGTCCACGACTAAAGCCAGTTTGAGCTCACCCAAAACTTGCAGTAATCCGATTAATCAATTTTGTTGTGTTCCCTAAAACCGCTAATCCTGTCCTTCATAAGAACTCCATTCATAAGAATCTGCAGTTGTGGGAACATGGTCATATGGCTTTGCATTGATCGTGAGTTGTGTTTATAGAAATGTTCTGTATTTGGTGAAGAACAGGGAGAAGTGGGAGTAGACCACTTCATGGTGCTTTAGAGCGCTCGTCCTCGTCCTCCTGCAGAAATCCTGCTCCCCTCCAGTTACAGAGGGGGGTTACTACCCACTGAGATACTGAGATCTGAAAGAACCATGTCTGACCCACTTTGCTGAGGACCAAGAACGAGTGCGAAAGAAGGAAAAAGTGAGAGGAGGGAGAGCAGATGAGGAGAAAAATGGAGATGGAGCTAGCACTGGAGGAGGAACCAGAAGGAGTTTTGCATCCATCTGCAGTCACCTCACATACGCATGCAAGTCTTTGAAGATCAGCCACCTCAAAAACACACACACACACACCATATATTACAACACAGGTAGAACAAAGTAAATAAAAAGAGGCAACAACAAAGAAAATCAGATATACATCGTCAGGACTGAGCTGAGAGAAAGATTACTTTAGTGTTAACTACGCACCTTTGTATGAATCAACTGATTCAACTGATTTAGATCTTGTTTATCAGCATACGTGAAATCGTGACAGAGATATCATATAATATATATATTTAACTCAACACACTCATGTTCCAGAGATACTTCTTCTGTTCACTGGGGTCACGAGCCAATACATCGTATAGACCGCAAATGCTTTTTGTGATTCAGGAGTCGGCTAACTGAAGCATTACAACACTAAGACATTTCTGTAACCTGGCATTTACAGCAAGAAAATAGAGAGCCTGCAGCAAGAAAATAACTGGTCTAATGGCGCCATCAAGTGGTGGAGGAAGGTGGCCAATCATCAGTGTCCAAGAGTAATAGTGATCTAATATTTTACAGTCCTTTCAGTTAATACAGTTAATAACAAATTAAGCCATGCCATAAGAATTCAACAGATATGGGTTCTTGTGGCTAAAGAAAAGAGATAAGTAATGGAAGCTCAGCTTACACATACCATATAATGGTATGTTGATCACAATCATACTGAGCTGAACCAAGACCAGTTCCCTCAAAGATCAAACCAAAATGACTTGCCTCAAAATCAAAATACCAATCAAGTCAAGTTCCTTCAAAAATTCTTTTGAAAAACTTTTGAAAATTCTTAAATTGGTGACAATTATCTGTGGTGCTGACACTACGATGGAATCTTATCTGGAACCATAATGCAAGGCTGAGAGTGTGATACAGACTAAATGAGCCCCAAGGCTGAGCTAAGTAGCCCTGAATCAAAATTTATGCTGTCTTGAGATTCACACATAGTAATAAATACAGTATTCTCTAGCGTACTTGACACAGAGTTTATATTATTATTACAATATTTTTATTTCAAAATGCTAAATGTTTACTCCAATAGCTGACATTGCATCCAGACACGCTTCAGCATCATCATACATCATAGCTTCTGGCACACTGTACATTAACCAGACTGTACATGTAATGTGACAGTTTATTTACAGTTTATGAATTGAAGGCAAAGTGCTGGAACCAGAGGCAGGGTTTGAGACCTGCCGTTACCAAAGAAGTATTGGACAGTGTCAGTATAATGTCACAAATTTCCATTTTCTAGTTGCACTGTGAGGTCAGATTATCTGGTACATGCCTTACTTGGCAATATCAGGGCATGGAAATGTGTGTCAAGGACACTATTTGGGCTCTCTGCCAAAGAAAACCTGCACAGGAGAATGGAGGGTTTCAGAATCACAGGTCATGCCATCAGGCCCCTTGCAGGTATCTCTACCTTATGTCTAGCTCATGGGGTTGGCCCTAAAAAAAAGGTCTCACGGAGCATGCCTGTGAAGGTTACAGCCTAACACATCACCCACTGGGCTGCAACTTCATCATATCAGTGGGTCTTCACAATTTAACTCTAGTTTATATATCCAGAACTCCAGTATCCAACCTCAGGGCTCAGGGACTTGTCAATTTCAGACCCTAACAAAGTTCTTGTTCTATCCCAATTAAGGCTTGATAAAAAAAAAAGGTAAACCCGACATTTCAAGTATCCTACGCAACCAATTTATTTATTCTGAGGAAGTACATTGGTTTCTGCCCAATTATAGTTTTAAGAGGGATGATTAATAAACTGATTCCTACTCCATTTCTGTATGATATGGTTATCAGATGTAGTCCGTGCTGTGCAGTGTCAAGACTAGTTGACAAGTGGTGGACCAGTGTGATACCAATTTTCATGTTCATCTTGCACAGATGCTTTCCAAGGAAAGAACTTGTTAATCAAAGTTCTACATTTTGGCCTCTCCTTTGCCTTCATAATTTTAGGGTACGATGAACGGTTCATAAATACTTGGGATTGTGCATGGGGTGTACCTTTAATTAGATTTTAAAGCAAAGCTACAAACATCTATGGTCCTTGAGGTCCAAATATGTGCTTAAATGGTATCTTAAAAGGTACACTTTATAGTCAATTCCAGGTGAAAAATGCACACAGCACAGGTTCTAGAGGGATACCTTTTTGTGGTACAACCCCAATTACAAGGAATATTACCACCAAACATTTCATTGGTGTGAAAATAGCTTCAATGGGAATGCTATCCACCATGTCACCTCAATACTGGTGCCAATCAGACTTAGCCAGGTCACTATGTTCAGTACTGGCTCTTGATGAGGAAGCTAGGACTAATCATGGCAGCCACCAATGTAAACCTCCTGGGTTTGCTGTAAACACTGTCCTTTCGAAAGTGGGATATTGGCCTATGGATGAACCCCAAGCACCACAAATATATGTGTCCTTGCCCTGTCAGAGGGAAACGTTATGAATAATAATAAGGGTATTCTTTTTTTGCACAAGGAGTACTGGTACACTGTCCCTGTATGCTCTGGGGTAAAAGCTGTTCTGCAATCGTGGCAAGTTTCTTTCTAAACTAAAGGTCTATGGGATAGCCATCGCAATGAACCAAAGCACTGTTGAGGACATCTCCCTTGAGGCTAAAAAGGTATTATGACTTTTTTGAGAGGGATTTGCTTGTGCTGAAGTCCTTTACTAACTTGCCAAACTGAAAAGGGTGTGTCTGAGAACTGCCTTTCTGCTAACAATTATTTAAGCAAAAACTTTGGGAGAACTGCATTCTCTGGTAATATGCCAACTATATGTCATGATAGTGACATAGGCAGTAGGAGGTGCACTGCTAGCATCCTGGTGTTGATGTTAGCATGTGTTTGAATGTGTAGATTCTCCAGGTCCTACAAGGTTGATATGGCCCTTCCGGTGGCAGATCACCTCTCCAGATAGTCCTAAGGTGTGTACGGTTCTTGTGAAACACTGTAGCATGCATTGTCCAGTGACAATATCCTTTTGCCCTTAGGAGTGGGGTTAAATAGATGCTAGTCAGGCATGTATGTGTATTTCAGGGTTCCTTGTTATTCAGAATCGGTGCCAACCTGGAAAGGACTCCATGAGGTTCCAAAGAAAGATTTATTGCAAATATATCATCTTCCATCAAATTACTTTGTTGGAAGGTCATGGCATGCATATGACATGCACAAGAAGGCATCAGTGATTCTTACCACCAGGGGAGGGTATCCGGGATTCACAAAGCCACAGTTATTTCAATAACTAAGCTTCGTCTTTGTCTTTCAACCAGCTGCAATTCTGACCCTGTGTTTCTCCCTGGCGGTAGATCTCATGCATTATTACCCTGTTTTTGGATTTCTCTTGTTTGGACTGGAATTGGTTTCAGTTTGTTCTACCACTTCGCCTCCTGGTCTTTCCCCGGCTTTCCGTTTGCATCTGTTTTACAGGACTGTGGATTTTTCGACTGTTTAATAAACAGTGTATTTGCATCTGCATGTTGTGTCAAGTCCTCAAAACATTTTCATAAATCCCAACATTCAAAGCATAATGAAAAGCACAGTCTGCTTTACTTAATTATACCAACAAAACATTATGCTAATGAATACGAAAGGCACCGAAAGCTTATCCTAAAAGTACTCATCTGATTTTTTAAATGAGATTTTTAAATCAGATCCAAAACTGCCTTTCTTACAGCGGTGCATACTTTCATGGCAGATTAAGCTGCCCTTTTCAATTATTCCTGGCTCAAATGTAGAGAAGATACAGTGAACATTCAGAGTGATATCAATTCCACACAATTGATCCTCACGGTCAAGGTGCAGAAAAGCAGTGAAGGAAGGGAATTTGAAGACGGTGAATACGTTTAATGATATAAAAATGGAGTGTGAAATATGAATTAATCTTCGGTGCAAAAGTTTTGAATACCTTTAGGACAAAGTAAAGAACATGAAACAATTCATACCAACAAGACAAAAGGCTCTACTTTAGAACCAGCACCAGAGGAACTTGCTGGTGTAATGCCGATATATATTGCTAACTTCTCTTAAAACCCAGTGTGTTTTCCAGCCTGCTTTAGTGCCATGACTATTACTGCAAACACAATGGCAAAACTGCCCATTACAGTATAACCAGACTACTACTGTGTGGCTGTTTGTCTGTGTTGGCCCTGTGGTGGACTGGAGACCTGCCCAGGGTGTACCCCGCCTCTCGCCCGAAGATGCTGGGATTGGCTCCAGCTTCCCCGCGACCCAGACGGATAAAGCGCTATAGATAATGGATGGATGGATGGATTTTAACATACATGGTATCTCATGATTTCAACTTAATATTTAACACCCCACAATCTATCACTAAAACATATATATTGAATATAAGCTTATAGTAATAATAATTATTATTATTCCGCATGCTGTTTCATAGATGGTAAGTAAGCCAGATGTCGCGTTAGCTGAATTTCACGCATCCGTATACGTCTGATGATTTGTAATTCACTTAAATGTGTTCAGGTATGGTCACATCCTTCAGCTCCTCTAGCTCCTTAACCAAATGCGTGGTAGAGTTCATAGCCAATTGATTTAACCTGCTGTCTGTTTTCCTATTGATCTGTCTATTGCTGATCAAAGTACATGAGATACCTCATTTAATATGACACATTTCTATCGCAGGTGATGTTTAATACATAACATATAGATAACCAGTACCAACCAAAAACACTTTATTTTTGTCATGACATCTTAACGTTGAAGGTAACGAGTATTTTTTTAAATGCACCAGTGCTACAGCGTCCATCCTTAATGCCTGACAGCATGTCTGTCTCGTGAAGCACGTGGAAGCAGAGCAGCTGTCCGACCTAAAATGTTGGACAAGACAGTGGCGGTTTGTGAATTTAAGTCATATGAGCTGGTTCGAAAATGTGCTTCGTGCTAGGAACACAAGTTTCAGCTGGGAGTTGGTCATGGGATATGAATTTTGCTAATATACTGGTTGGCGATTTAGCTTTTTTCAACCTCACGAGTTAGATTTTATGTTGTAGAAGCACAACATAATGGCACTACCTGTATCTGAACTGGGTGTGGCCTGTACAGAAACATTGGTACAGAAAACTTCACCAGCAAACTTCACCTTCATTATGCATTGAAGTGTTACGTATCCACTAAATAAGACCCTGTGAATGAGCTGTTACTACGGAAACAATAACGTATTAGAACGAGTGAATTAAAAGTGCGATGGCTGATTTTTGTTTTTATGATGGATAACAGGACAGCGATGCCGCCTTAGTGTTTGGCTTTTTGTTTAGCTATCAATACTAATACCTGTATTTAAAGCTTATAAGGGTGAAAAAAAGAATCGTACAAGACAACTGAATGAATAAATGAAGACAAATAAATAAATATAACTCTAACACGCCTTAGTTTCAGGCTCATGGATTCAGAGCTGCTCTTTATTATGTCATATAACACTATACTCATGCTTTACTGCTGGCACGAACCACGTTGATTAGAGGATATTCAGCTCCAGTTTAAACCAAAACCCTCCGTCACTCATTTGACGATGAGTTTAGCGTGGACATACCAGAAGACGTGGCGCTGATCTCAGTCCGACGTCGCGCGCCATCTTTGTTCTTAAATCAGGCCTTCGTTAAGCTGAGAAATCAGATCATGATGTCGACTTGTAAAACCGTGGGTTTTAATTGTGAAACGTGTGCATTTTATTCAGATATTGGATTAGTTTAAAGCTGATTTTTCCACGAGGCATGCTGTAACCGTTGTCAGCTGACGGAGGCACCGTCACGAGGAGTCCGTATTAGAAGATGAGGTCATACGTTAGAACGTATCTCCAAAGGTTTGCACTTTATAATGCTAGGGATTCAGCCTAACGCTTTAAAAACAGGGGCTTCAAGAAGCACATCACACCATCAAGGTATCATGTGATCGAATATGCACAACTTGAGAAAACCGTGACGCAAAAATGTGTTGTGTGTGTGTGTGCATCTGGCCACTGAGAAAACAGTCAAATCCAATAGATGTATGCGAGAATATCAACTGTGTGTAGGAAGTTCTGTCCGCTGTCTATGGGATGCATACAGCTCGACTGACTGTCCCCAGGATGTACACGGCTCTACCCATGCTAAGTAAACGTAGATAGTTAGGGAACCTCATCAGCTGCTAAATCGGTCTGTTGTCATATCGGTTACAGTTACACTATGACCCAGAAGGGTTCTTTGCCAGGATACTTCAATCATGAATACGAAAAGAAAGCTACATGAAAGCGACAAGTCAGTAGTCGACGTTACGTAGCTAGTTAGCACTTTAAGACAGTTGTACACTCACTGTTTACTATACAGAGAGGACTTACATGAGGTTATTACGGGGTGTATTTGTACTGGCATTTACGTACAAAGGTAACAAGGCAAATGAAGTTGTGGTAGTTTTATGGAAGTAGTGGGCAATTAATGATATTCCACCGTGAAGCAGGAAACATGGCCAAATTTTGTTTATCTTGCACATTTAGCTTTAATTTTTAATATAGGACAGTTCCAGAGAGATCCTGTCAGGGCAGACCATAAGTTAGAAACAATAACACAAACAAATAATAATTTCGTTCAGCTTAGGAACACAAAATCTGAGGTAGTTGGTCGAAACAGACTTTGGACAATCACAATCACGCAGCTTCCTCTCAATTCATCAATGGCGTGATCACGTGAAGGGAGCATGATAAGTGGGGGCGGGGACGCCGTGATGTCACTCAGAGGACTCGACCAATCGTGACGTCTGTTGTTGCGGCTTCTGATTCAACTGTAAATAGAGACTCGGGCTGTCCGCCTCATTTCGCTCGGCAGCTGCAGCGCGGCGGCTTTTGGGGACGTGATGCTGTGGCAGGAATGTCAAAGGAACAGAAATGACACGGAATTCAACACCTTTTCTGCTTAATAGCGTGCATTCTGGCTCTTAATAAGCTCCGTTTGCACCAAAGAGAAGCCAATACGCCGCCTATTATTATCTAATCTTATAGCTACTATCGAGCCTTTCAGGCGGCTGAATTTGCATGCGCAGAATTGTTTACGCCTTGCGTGACTTGCTCGCTGGAGCAGAAATAAAAATAAATACATTAAAAAAAATAATAATAATAAAATTAAAAAAAAAAAATCACCGAGCTTGCAGTTCAAGGCGAAGAGAAGAGAATGCTAAAGGATGAGTCAGAGGGACACACTGGTTCATCTGTTTGCTGGAGGGTGAGTCGGTTACTGACAACTGGCTAGTTAGCTAGCATAATACGCGTATAGTTGCTCTTTAATTTGGGTCATTTCTGATCACGACACGCCTGAATCCTCCCTCCAGGCCTGGGCTAAGAAGCTAGCTAGCTAGCTAGCTAATAACATCAATAGCAAGTTAGTATTTATCCATGCCTATATAGATAAATGAATACATTTCAACACGTTTTACATATCGTAACAAGCATCAGCATTGGTTTCTTTCAGTTGCACGGCTTGACGTTACCTGTTATTTTTACATTCCAGCAACATAACGTTAGTCTTCTGTAATCTGTAGCGCTCAGATTTGGCGACGTTCCAAATCCCACGTACAGCACTAACTAGGCCACTAGTCTTCATCGCTCTGCTGCCGACTGTTTAGCGTACTACGTAGTGCAACAGTGCGCGTGTTGGGACGTGACGTGCGGAAGTTTCTAGAAGCTCTCTACAAGGACGCGTTCGCGTTACTGTTATATCTGGACATTTATTAAAACTCGGTTAAAAAAAAAAAAAAAAAAGGGGGTAATTAATTTATATTATGATATAATGTGATATAATATTTAAACGTAACCCGCATGCGAATATGCAAATGAAGTGACCTGTTATTCGTCCGGTTTCTATGGCGTTAATTTATGTCAGCCAATCAGAGATGAGATCATTTGACAGCGACCCGCCCCTTATCCTCCACATGGCTGTGTTGACCCTGTATGTCAATCCTATAAGAGGACTTTGACTTTTGTGGCATTTGTGATTTTGCTCCTGAGCTGGACAACTGCATTAATTAATAATACGGGCGAACCGTGATGGCAGACATTGGTTATGTTTGCGTGCAAGATTATCACCAAAAAAAAATAATAAATTCTGAAATAACCGTTTATATGGATCCTAACCTGGACGCTAAGTAGACAAACGTTAGGAGCGAAGGTTAGTGTTGGTGTCATAACCATGAGCAAGGGTTCAGTTCGCGCTGCTTAATTTTGTGCATTGTCTGTCACAGTAATAATAATAATAAGAAGAAGAAAGCATGCAATCCAAATAAGGTAGCTGTGCACGTTTGGTGCTTGGCTCCCTGATGATTTGACTAGTAAAACACTTCAGGTTGTACCGTTATAGAAAAAATCTGAAAAACGGAGATGTTTTTGACCTTCACAGCGCACGCACAGCTCGTCAGATGGCTATCGGAGTTTTCCGAGAACTCTCGGAACTATGCACGGGAGGGGGGAAAAAAAATTTGTCCTCTGTCAAGGATGCCACTGGCGAGAAAAGGCTGCCCTTTTGGGTTGGTCTCTGAGGAGCAAGACTGGTCTGCTAAAAGCAGTTTGCAAATATCACCATACAAAAAAAGGGAAATGGTTAAACTTTATTAGACTCCTGAAGGACAGCGTTCCTGGTTAAGATTTTTGTCTCGGCTCTTCCAGAGTTGGGCCACGGTCTCCTACTCGCCACCAGTCCAAACAAATAAGTGACAGATGTTTTAAAATAAAGGGAGTGTTGGCCGGCATCCCAGAGCCGTATAACGAGGTCCTCGCATATCCTATTCCGTGGAGGAGAACGTGCAGCGAAAGCGAAGCACGCGCAGGTCGCACAGATTTTTATTTTCCGGCAGCTCTGTTTTGCCCCCCGAGCCCGTGTGCACGCTCTCACATTTCCACACACACGAGCGAGCGAGCGGGTAATCTCCAGCGCCCACACGCAGGAGGAAAAAGTAGGCCGAAGGTCACCGTCGACGCCTGCGAAAGGCGGAGCGAAAATAGTCTGGCAGAGAGGCGCGTCAGATCGCAGGCCGGTGTGTGTCATCGCTTCCACTTTAGGTTCAAGATAGAACGGTGGTGTTTATGTTTTAAAGAAAAGAAAAGAAAGTGTGTGAAGTGATCATGACCTCGCAGTATCAAGTAAAGGGTTTTGGGTTGTTTTTTTACTCTTCTTGCATTAAATCTTGTTCGATTCACGTCATCAACTTTCTTACTTTGCAACAATAACACGGTTGCATAAGTATGCGCACCCGTACTACTTTCTTAAAGCACCTTTTGCTCGTTATTTCCGGAGCCGTTCCTTTCCTGACCCGGATTCAAGGTCCCTCTTCGCCTCTTCTGTCTAGCCGAGGCCTGCAGCTTTCGTTCCCGAAAAGACCACACGCAAGCGAACAGATGTTCCCGCCTCGGTAGCCTTTTCGAAAGGTAGTCAACGATTTTATCCTAAGCAAATTCTCAACACCGATCGGTAAGATTTCCTGTGAACGAACTGAGTAACGTTTCCGGAAGGAATCTTTCTCGGTAACACGTCAAGCTGGTTTTATTTCAATTTTTTGCACTTTTTTTCAGCACTTCGGACGCGTCAAAGCCAAATTTTCCGACATACCGACAAGACCGGAGAGCTTTGCGTTTTTGGTTCGTTTTGCTCTTTTGTTTTTTTCCGTGACGAAGAAATTTTTTTTGTCTGTGTTATTTTTAAGTGGCAAAACGAGAAGTGGCCGCTGTGGCGCAAGTGCTAACACGAACTTCTTCCGTGGATATATATTTCACAAGGGCAAATATGTTTCCCTCTAGGTTTTCTCTAACCTTCGTACCTGCACACAACATGCACATGTAGGCCATATATGCTTCCCATGAACTTCACGCACCCGATCCATGACCTATTTCTCGAATGGCACAAGGCCTGGACTGTAATGTGCATTCCTATGCGACTTGAAAACGGCTGCCAAGACCTTTCGCCTACTTCTCTATAGGACTGGGCTGGTAAGGATAAAAATAATGTCAATAAGCGGACACGTTCGTCCCCGGACGTCTGTAAACTCTCACGTCGCGCATTTGAAGCTAGTCACCTTAAAGACCAGAACCGAGCGTACGGATACCCTAAATAAATATTATTGTTTCGGTAGTAACCACGGTATAGTGTTTCTGCCGATCCATATGAAAAGATTAAGCAGCGTCGAAAAGACTTCTCTTAATGTCGCTGTTGCAACTATATACACACACACATTGAAGTTCCACTCTGTTGTCTTCCTGTCCAGCTGCGGAGGCACAGTTGGCGCCATCTTGACGTGTCCGCTGGAGGTCGTGAAGACGAGGCTGCAGTCTTCCTCGGTGACGCTGTACATCTCTGAGGTCCAGCTGAGCTCCGTGAACGGGGCCAGCGTCGCTCGGATGTCTCCCCCCGGACCCCTGCACTGCCTTAAGTGAGTAGCGTTGGTACGCGACACCGTAACGACGAACAACTCTGAGGAATCGTCTTTTTCCCCCCTTCCAGTTTCTCCCTCGGCCAGTCGACAAAACGCCTTCTCGTTTTTAAAGGCTTCGTTCCGTTGCTTCCATCACCGTGTCGCAGACGTCCCGCGCTGAAACGTAAGCGCTCGTTAATCTTAAAGCTAGGGGGCGTGGTCGGCATCGGACAAGGACCTGACGGGGCGCTTCGTACGGCTTTTTAAAAAAAAAAAAAAACAATTTTTTTTATTATGTAGAGTTCGAAAACCAGTTTAACATCCACAAGTATCATTGGCATGCAGTATTATTACCCGGGATGTAGATGCAGATCTCTGCAGCCCTCACTCACAAGCTCTCGCTGCGTTTTTCTTTCTTTCTTTCTTTCTTTTCTCCCTCTCTCTGTGTAGGGGATTTCCGCGTTGGCGCGCCATGCTCAGGCTCTGCGAAGGAATGTGGAAATCCAAACCCACCGTATTACTCCTGAGAGAAAAAGAAACACAATAAGAAAAGTAGGTCATCACGTGCAGCGGCGCCTGAAAGTTTGTGAATCCTTTTCGGATCCCTGCGTAATGATGACCTAAACGTAGACAAAAAATGTTGCACTTGGTTTATTATTCTACTTGGTGCATTTATTTATTGAGGAACTTCTGTTCTTGTGGAGAAATCCACCAACGTCCCAGAGTTGAAGCCGCTCCGTACGGAGGAATCCGACATGCGGAACCGATCGACGGTCACCGGAAACGTTTAGCCGCAGGTATCGCCGAACAAGAGGGTTCACATACTTTTCCCACTCGCCGATCATTTCCCGCGATTAAATAAATGACCAAGACGGTTGTCCGAGAACGTGAAGGAGGACCAGGAGAACTGCGGAGTTGTGTTATGACGAGCACCGGCATGGTTTAGCACGCACAACTACTTGCAAACGCTCGATTTTAGTACGTAGTAAAGGATACGCCGGATCAGGTGCCTTTTTACGTCCTGCCGAACAAATAAGCTGTTCCAGCCGTGTCGTTCGACTTGCAACGCGATAATTACAACTCGGACCCTTCGTACAGCAGTCCATTGGCAATAAATGTCATTTCATTCATCCGTGTTTATTTTTCATTTTCATTAGCAGTTTAGACGTAGCCCTTGAACCTGCCTTCGATTTCTAGCATCAGAATTAAAATCTTTTTTTTATAATTTTATTTTTTTCCCCTCAGGTTAATTTTAGAACGAGAAGGTCCTCGTTCACTCTTCCGTGGCCTCGGACCCAACCTGGTGGGAGTGGCTCCATCCAGGTACGACGTTTTTCCTACTGGATTTCCGCTCATTTCTACACCACTCCCTCTGTACGTTTGATTTGTTACCGAGGAAACTGATCCCTATCGATTTTGACACCGTAATCTGGCTTATAACGGCTAGCGAGAGAGCAAAATGCCTTTTTGTCATGTGCCTTTTGGTTTGTTGCTTTTCCTCACCGCAGGGAATATTTATTTTGTCAAGGAAGGCCACGGTCTTGTCCCACACATGTTTCTTGTTCTGCTAGTTCGTCTTTGCACGAAAGAAGCCTTGAGATCAGTAATGTTCACTTCTTCATCTCGTGTTCACACACACTCGCACGTTAAACATTAAGGCTGTGCAAGTAGAATTGTTATAAAAATAGATCACCTTTGCGTTTGGTACAACGCATGGTGGTCTATTTGTCTTTGCTCAGCAGAAAAGTAGACACGACAAGCAGAAACGGAAAAAATAACAAAAACAAAGTTGTTTGAGGTTGGTGCAACGCGGCTTGAGAATTGTTCAGGTAAACATATCGGGAGATTTTCTTCATCAAGGGCGCAAACTCGATCATCATATACCGAGTATACTCTAGCTAACTTGTCCACTGGGCTCGTCCACCCATCAGAAACGCTACCGCAAACTCGGAAACCACTCCGCCAAATCAGCGAAAATTCAAAACACAAAAGGAAGTAAGAAGATTCAGTTGCATTTAGGCAGTTTTCACGGTCATGTTTCCGAGTCCGTCGTCGTGGGGCAAATTCTGAAAGACCGGAGCAAATCAAAAAAGGTAAAAACAAATGAAAATTAAAAAAAAAAACATGCAACCAGGAAACAACAGCCAATTTAAAAACCAAAAAAAAAAAAACAGCAGTCAGGAAACGACAGCAAAGAATAATAATAATAAAAAAAACGCAATCAGGAAACGACAGCAAATTAAAAAAAAAATACAGCAATCAGGAAACGACAGCAAATAATAATAATTAAAAAAAACACAATCAGGAAATGATAGCAAATTAAAAAAAAAAAACGGCAATCAGGAAACGACAGCAAATTAAAAAAATGGCAATCAGAAAGCGACAGCAAATTAAAAAAAAAAAAAACGGCAATCAGGAAACGACAGCAAACCAAAAAACATTTTTTTAAGCAGCAAATATTAAAAAAAAAAAAAAAAAAACACCAGGAAACTGCAAAGTTTAAAAAAAAAAAAGCAACCAGGAAAAGACAACAAAAAAAACAAAAACAAACAACACAGCAACCAGGAAACAATAGCAAATTAAACAAAAAAAAGCAACCAGATAACAGCAAATTTAAAAACTAAACAAAAAAAGCAATCAGGAAACGACAGCAAATTAAAAAAAACAAACAAAAAAAACCCAGCAATCAGGAAACGACAGCAAATTTAAAAAAAAAATACAGCAATCAGGAAACGACAGCAAATAATAATAATTAAAAAAAACACAATCAGGAAATGACAGCAAATTAAAAAAAAATAATAATAAAAAAACCAGCAATCAGGAAACGACAGCAAATTAAAAAAAAAAACGGCAATCAGGAAACGACAGCAAACCAAAAAACATTTTTTTAAGCAGCAAATATAAAAAAAAAAAAAAAAAAAAAAAAAAAAAAAACAACCAGGAAAAGACAACAAACAAAACAAAAACAAACAACACAGCAACCAGGAAACAATAACAAATAAAAAAAAAAAACCGCAACTAGGAAACAGCAAATTCAAGAAACAAAAAACAAAAAAGCTACCGGGAAATGCAACAAAAACAAAACCAAACAACACCGCAACCAGGGAACAACAGCAAATTCGGAAACGTGGCAGAAATGGAGGAAACGGCAGAACTGAAAACGAAATCTGCAAAGCAAAAGCGTACCCAAAGTCGCAAAAAGCAAATCAAAAACGCAAAACCCAACACAACCGAACACAACGTTGATTCGGAAAAGGCAACTAATCTAAAAACACGGCAGCGAAATAAAAAACGCAAAAGCACAATAACGGCGATCAGAGAATGCAACAAAACAGAAATTGCAATGCAAGCCAAAAGCACACGCCTGCTACTTTCAGTGCGTTTGAATCTCGGTTATGTTGAATGTTTATCGTCTGGCTCTTCCTCTACAGAGCGATCTACTTTGCGGCCTACTCGACGGCCAAAGAGAAGCTAAATGGCGTACTGGAGCCCGACTCCACGCAGGTGCACATGGTCTCTGCCGGCCTCGCAGGTAAGAGTCACACGTGTGGTCCTACTTCTTAGTTGCATTTTTCTTTTTTCTTTTTTTGATACTAAATAATTGCACTGCTTGTTTTGCATTTGTGAGTGACATTTTGAACTAAAATGGTACTGACCTCTTAGTAATCACTTTCTATCTTGGGATATAACCAGTGTTTTGAAAACGGACATCTTTTAAAGTGTACAATAGTAGCATAAATAAGATGTAGAAATGAGCCAGCATCTTTATTTGGCGTTTCAGTGAACAGGGAATGGTTAGTTTATGGAATATGGCCCCTATTCTGGATACTTATTTCTTTTCTCTAAACATGACATTTGTTAGTATCTAGCATTTAGACCGAAAGCACAATTGCAGACTTTCAGGATCAGCACTTGATTTAAAATGTCAGCTTTATGTTGCACAGCTTGTGAAGCCAAATATTTATTTGTGAATTTCATTGCAAGTAACGTCTCCAGACGACACGCTCTAGAGGTTTTGCTAACAGAATAAACGAAAGCAAGAACGAAGTGTAGCACAGTGCAGGTCTACTTTTACTTAACATGTCTATCGGCAATATTTGCCTCGATGTAGTCTGCTGCTACGTACGAGCCACTTTTTTATTTTATTTATTTATTTTATTTTATTTTTTTGCGCTAATGTGGCCGAAAGAAAAACAGAAATGTGTAAAATAATCCTCAAAGTTTAGGTTGTGCTTTCCTTTCCTACTTTTTTTTTCCCATTTTTTTGTTTTCTTCTTCTACCTTTGGAGGGCTGGAGGACAAAAATCATTACATACCAGTGTGCTACTAAACAGTCTGGCTTCACACGCTGTCTGTGCTGTGTGTAGTAGCGGCCGCTAGCAGGGCGCTACGCTAACATGTAGGTTGCCATGCGCGGTGGGCAGCGGTCCTCGCGGGCGATGCGGGCGGAATCGGGACGCCGCAGGTAGTCACTTCTCATCTCACTGGTATGATCATGATTCTCCTAATGATGATGATGATGATAGTTATGTCATTGATGTAGCCACTCTAGCTAGCTTGTAGCTATGTTGTTGTTTTGTTTTGTCTTTTTTTTTTTTAACCTCTTTGTGATTGCACAGTTATAATGAGCTTGAAAGCCATGGTAAGGTAAATAAGGGTGGGGGAGCTTTATAGCCTACACCTTCTTGAATATAGTCGGCAAATGCTAACCTTGTCATTATACCATATATTATATTGCCTAGGAATTATTTATGTATTGGTAGTAGTAGGTCCCGTTACATCGTGATCGTGGTTGACGCACAGAATCTACCCAAAATAAATGAAATGTGACAAACTTTATGTTGCTAGACAAACCAAAAGAGACCTCGCAAGGTTATCTCGGTGTCGCGGTTTGAAACTTTCCAGATTAAAGCCCTCGCTTTGTAAACAAAGCTGGACTCCGATCAGATAACCGGGCTCACTCGCACGCCGCGTGTGTAAATCTATCCCAGGTTTCCAGAGGAAATGTAGGTCACTCTGTTCTTGTTTTTTTTTTTTTCTTTTTTTTTTTTTTTGGTAAGCATACAATGCGTTAGAAGGAGCACGTTAATCTAAATTAAAAGTCGTCTTCTGACCAGTCAGATTCATGAATACAGCAGTTCAAATCTCAATATTGTACTGTATGACAAAATACTCATCCGGACCGTATCGTTTTTTTGGTTGATTTTGACATGCCTTTTCATTTAAAGAGCTCTCGTGTTGGAGAGTAAGCTGATTAACGCTAGCTATCCTGTTACACGTGCTGCCCGACAG
>JAQQZR010000001.1:20261507-20274007 GCA_030068235.1 Notoglanidium macrostoma | reverse complement strand
CGACGATGTCATTTCTATGGCTGACCCTACCGTCCTTTTTCCCCAGGGTTCACCGCGATCACAGCCACCAATCCTATCTGGCTCATAAAGACTCGCCTACAGTTGGATGCCAGGTGAGTGGCTGTCTTCGGATTAACAATTACCTTTGGGGTGGTTAAATAACACATAAAACCCTGGTACTTTGCAGGCGATTGCACCAAAAGTGAAGCAAAGAATTTGGCCTTGGCTCTGTGAACAAGGCTGAAGCATGGTGGTGGTAGCATCATGATGTCCGGTGACAAAAGGGACTGAGAATATTAGATGCCATCATGAATAGGAATAGCCAGTAAACTTTTCACCTAGTAAACCCCAGCTATAATTTTCGAAATGAACGTGTGCTAACGTTTGTTTCAACATTGCTTTCAATTCTATATCCGTCAATCCAATTCGTTCCCTCTTCCCCCAGGAACCGTGGAGAGAGGCGCATGAGCGCGTTCGAGTGCGTGAGGCGCGTGTATAAAGCCGACGGGCTACGCGGCTTTTACCGCGGCATGTCGGCCTCATACGCGGGCATCTCCGAGACCGTCATTCATTTCGTCATCTACGAGAGCATCAAGCGTAAGCTCCTCGAGTCCAAGGCAAGTGCCAACATGGATGACGAAGACGAATCGGTGAAGGACGCCTCCGACTTTGTCGGCATGATGCTGGCCGCCGCCACCTCCAAAACCTGCGCGTCGTCCATCGCGTACCCACACGGTAGACGCATGTTTGCTTGCGTATAATGTATAGACGGAACCTGTGCATGTACTACGGTGTAGCTATTACTAAACGTCGAACTGATCCCAGCCTTCTCGCCTTTTTCAGAGGTGATCCGTACCCGCTTGCGAGAGGAGGGAAGCAAGTACCGCTCGTTCTTCCAGACTCTGAGCGTAGTGGTTCGAGAGGAAGGATACAGAGCGCTGTATCGAGGCCTCACCACACACCTGGTCCGCCAGATCCCCAACACGGCCATCATGATGTGCACCTACGAGCTGGTCGTCTACCTGCTCAACGGCTAAAACCGTGGAGGAAGAGGAGAGGAGAGGAGGTCAAGAGAAAGAGGAAAGAGAGCGAAGGAGAATGGGCAGCGCGCAGAGAGCTTTACGAGACCAAGGGAAGCAGAACGAGAGAGAGCGCAGAGAGCTTTATATAGGGCCAGACCTCAAGGAGGTGCTGTTGGCACATAGGAGGAATTGAAGCTCGCTTCAAACCAAGTCGAAAGATTGATCTGAGAGAGGAAGGAAAGGAAGGAAAGTTGGCCTTTTTCTCTTCTGACTCCGTAATGTGAAGCAGTCCTTAGAGGACTGTCAAGAGGGGAATGCTTGAAAAAAACATCAACTGAATTCATTCACAATGATATATATATATATATATATATATATATATTTTTTTTTTTTTTTTTCGGGGGTCATTACCTTCTGAATTTCTGAATGCTTCTTTATGAAGCTTTGATTATTATTTTTATTATTATTTTTTTTTTTCCCAGCTTTATCGTTGTTCACTTCCTGGCAACTGATTTCAGCCGTGCCAGAGATGTCAACAACAACAAAAATAAATAAATCAATCAATAAGACGCAGAAAGGCTCATTTTCAAACATTTCCCTCTAGAGGTCAGGGTTTCCACGCTGACCACGGCTCCCCCACGCACACGTGACCGCTTGGCGTTGATCTCGCCCGTTGACGCCAAGCGGTCAGATCAGCGATCCTTTTGCGTACTTCAAACTGAAGTGTTGTCCGTTCCGTTTGGATTTTTTTTTTTTTTCTTTTGAACATCCTTCTTGTCCGAGTGTTTCTAACCACCGTCTGCTAACCCGCACGCGACGGGCGACAGAGGAGGCGCCGAGCGGGACTGGAAAGATACCGCTACTTGAACCGAAAGCTCTCAGTATTTTATCCAGGAAGACAAAATAACATCGAGGAATTATCTCCTGTCCCGCTCGCTCGCTCGCTCGCTCGCTCTCCGCCGCGCCCAGCAGAAATCCGTTCCACCCGTTTTCCGCTTCCCCAGACAGTGAGCGTACACATATAATATGCACTTTGTAGCGTTTCCAGGCTACATGATCTTTATGTTTTCTGTGTTGGACAGTTTAC
The DNA here is from genome assembly GCA_030068235.1 of Notoglanidium macrostoma. Classification (NCBI taxonomy): domain Eukaryota; kingdom Metazoa; phylum Chordata; class Actinopteri; order Siluriformes; family Auchenoglanididae; genus Notoglanidium; species Notoglanidium macrostoma. The sequence continues at coordinate 20,271,898 of JAQQZR010000001.1, read as the reverse complement.
TATAGAACTTGTACTATAAGACATAGTATTTACTGTATAAGCAAGACAGTGTTTTGCGCCACACTTCCTTCCGGAGGCTGTTGTACAGATCAGTCTAGTAAACTTCTAGTGAAGGACAGCTCTGTGTTTGTGTATATAGTGTGTATAAAAAAAAAAAAAAAAAAAAAAATATGGATGTATGTATGCATATTAGATATTCAGTGTTGCTCTGATTATGCAGTAGATCGGAACGAACGAACGTTCCTGGTTCATTTCAGCTCTCGCATCGATACAGTTCATTTCCAACGATAAAAAAATGTTTAAAAAGCAGAAAATCTGATCCCATGTGACATGATGTATGTTGCGACATTAACCACCAAACTGGCGTCTTGTTTCCATCGAGTCCCGTACATGATTATGATCAGTGAATCATTTCATCCACGACGTATCATGAACGAGCTCGGAGTTTAACCCTGACGAGACGAAATCTCTTTTCCTTATAATAAAGACGTCCCGAATAGTTACCACGTCCATGGTACGCAAACCGTACAATAAAGGTACAAATTTCACATTTTCGTTTAAAAGACTACAGTACACCGACACCTCTCCCATCATCCTTTGCCGCTAACCAGGCCATGGCGTATTATATTACAGGATTACGTTTCATCCTGAATATGAGAGACAGATTTGGCATTACATCACAAAATGTCACAACTAGCACGTGTAATTCAAGCTCACGCATGTTTTAATTAAGTACGTCGCGAGTGACGATGTAATCAGTAGCCCAGTACTAGAATATGAAATGACTAATCACCATTAAATAACAAGCATTTATTCAGTATTCATAAGAAATAACAACGTGTTAATCGATGACCTGAACCACCAACAACGCTAATCGAGTTCGCGAAACATTGGCCTCCCAAAACGAGCTACGAATTAAATACACTAACAATGAATTGGTCACGTATCAGATTTTGATGTTTTGTCTGTCTTTTCTCTGTGTGTGAGTGTGAAAAAAATGTGACATTTGCTGGCTATGAAATACCATACCTCCTTTTTTTTTTTTTTTTTTTTTTTTTTTTTTTTTTTTTATTTTTTTTTTTTTTTTTTTTTTTTTTAAAAAAATGAGTAAATAAAAAGCACATAAATGAATCCTGTGGCGTTGGTGTCTACTGAAGGAAGAGTTGCATGAGTTTATAAAACGATCAAATAAATAAAGGTTTAGGTGCGTGATTAAACAAGTGGAAATTCTACCAAGGAAATAAAAAAAAAAAAAGAGCCTGCACGGGAACGTGATTAAATCCGAGTAAACGAGTCCGTTTCATTTCTTCTATACGACATGAATTTTCCATCAATTTCATTTCGAAATGTGTAGTTATTTTAAAAAAAAAAAAAGCGTACTTTTTATCCATTTATGGTTACGTTTAATATTGTCGAACATCCACAACAGAGCTTACAGACCGTCACAAGGTGCTTAAGATGCTTTCCATGGTCTCCAGGCATCAATTTAATATACTTCCAGTGCATACTGTATATCCACGTACACTTTAGATTTTGTACCTATGAAAAAGTTGATAAAGGGGGGAAAATATGCTCTTAAGCAAATTGAACCTGGTGTCAATATAAGCGGTGTTACCACTGGAAGATTTTGCACAAGAAGTAGCAATCGTAGTAATACATAGAACGTACATAAGAATAGAAAAGCTACAGAGCCGTAGCAAAAACCGTAAACATCCCGGTCAGGACGACATGTTTGATTGTTTGTTTGTAGGTGGCAACTACCAGAAACTGCTACTAAGCATCCCTGGACACGGTGCGAAATGCATGATTTCACAACATGCTCTCGGACTAACGGTAACGGAGGTAAGGAACAGCAGGAAACGATGACCTGCAGCGCGATCACCTCCATTCTTCTGCTCTAAAAGCCTTTAGACAATTCGGAACTCGTGGGACGGAAGTCAAATGCAAGACTTGGCAATAATTCTGGAAAGAATTTTGGTGCGATCTTCAAAACCTGTGATGCAGAACAGCGCTAACGTCCACGATAATTCTGGAATACACTCTCCTAGTCCCCATATAACACGCCACCAGTGGATTCAGGTTTCAACATTACCTTCGAGATCACATGGACAGCTATACTGAAAATCCATGTTGCATTAGCTTGCGGTGTAATATATCAGTGGTGCATGTTGCTGACGGTGATGTATGAAGAAGGCTTCAGTAGAGTAATGGAAACTGCAGCCCTTCGCCAGGCTGAACTGCCTATAGAGAAACCGTTAAGCTGTAATTTACTGCTCTGAACCTCTTCCATTTGAGAAACTCCACCCACTTTGCAGAGGTTTATACCTTTTAATATTCTGCAGGGTGGACAAATCAGGCTGTTCGGTTTTTTTTTTATCGCTACTTCAGCAACCTTTCGCAAAAACAAACGATTTTTTCAACGGCACACACTTCATGGTAGCGCGACGTACCTCGATGCTGTAACTACAGCGATGTACTTAACATTAAAACAGGACTGTTTTTTTTCAATGAATGCAGTTAACTAATTCACCGGATGCTATGGAATGCTCGATTCTGATTGGTCAAGACGTGTTGATCAACTTCCTGGAGTTTAGTTTCATCCGAAAAAGTGTACTCGGATAACGACTTCCACAGGGACTTGTAAGGGACAGGTGTTTATGTCGCACTGTCACATGCTAAATAAGCATCTTGCAGGAAACGTGACGGTTTTTCACGTTTGTAACCGTCGATGCGTTTAGTTTTCCGTCTTGACGAAGTGGACTCCGGTGGCAGTGTTTGCAACAGTCAGAGGTTTAGCTGTAACTTAAAAATTTTCAACATGGGAAAGACTTCGGTTTCACCCAGAAAGTTGTGTTCCTGGGCAACTAAAACATGGGACAAGGCACTGCGCCGTCTTATACATCGATGATTCGTCCACCACTGTTCTGCACTAGCGTTCATTCTATTCAATTCACTCTTTAAACACGATTTGTTTAATGGAATAGAGCGAGTGACTGAAAGCAACAGCTAGCGTCTATTAATCAGCAGAAGTAATAGAGCTATTAAACCAGACAGAAGAGGGAATTGGTTGTTTTGCGGCAGTGCAAAACCCATTACAGGAGTGGAATTATGCAGCACTGTTATCAGTAGAGTGGGATTTGACTGATGGACGGCACACGGCCATGGAAGACATAATAAAAATAGTAATGAAAGCCTGTTTCTGACCTGCTGTGACAGTAACTGGCAAGAGAAACAGCTGTGCAAACATGATGACTACTCGATAAAAGATGCATATCCTGTGAGAAAGAAAAGGGTCTTTTTACATACAGTGACTAGCACCTCTTGTAATGAGCAGTAAAAAAACGGTCCGACTTTTGGTGGAGTAGCTTCATCTCGCCCCGAAAAATAAGAAAAATCCAAGTTTTTTCAGTGAAAAGCAAATGAAATAATCATTTTCAATAAAGACACGTGTGCCACAAATATTCACCCCTTGTGAACGCAGTGTAACTGAAGCAGGGTTTCCATTTCAGTTGTACATTTTTGAGTTGATTGGAGTGTGTAGGAACTTCCAAGCTATAATCCACGACTTCCTGATTAACTGGGGAACAAATATGAGGTGACACAGAGGCCAAATACACTTAGTCATATACAGTATCAACATGGGAAAGCAAACCAAACGAGAGACAAGTGTGTTGATCTTGATAAGTCAAGGAATGGATGTTAAAAAAAAAATAGCTACTCTCCTTGAAATGCCAGTCTTCAAAACCATCATCAGATGCCAACTCCATGCCAACAGATTATTTTGCCAGAAAAAAAGCCTTTTCGGTCAGTTAACCAAACATAAGCGGTTGGAGTTTTTGAGAAACACTGCTACAACTTTGACTGGAGCCTTGTTCTATGGTCTGATGAAACAAAAACGTCAAGGTGAGGATTGGTGTAAAAAGAAGTATGGCTATAATCAAAGTAGCTGTAAAATATTGTGAAGTTTTGGGGCTGTTTTCTCTCCAAAGGCTTTGGAAACCTTGTTAGGGTACATGGCATCACGGACTCCATGAAATACCAGGACATTTTAAATCAAAATCTCTAATAAAGTTAATTCAATTAAAGATTGGATTTTCTTAGTTTTTCAGTGTCGCTATGACACGGCTTCACTAAAAGCTGATTTTTTTTTCATGACCCTTTTTCCTAATCTTTACAAGGGGTGCCAATAATTTTGTACAGTACGCGCAAAAGAAAAACGCCCTGCAACTCGATTAAGGACGTTATTGTTAAACAACACAGCAGTAATTTTATTCCTAGCTTTGGTCATAGTTACTCTGTCAAAGATACGTCCCATTGTCAGGTTCAGTGTGAAAACAGCGTAGACGTTGCCTAATGGGCTCGAAAAACATGAGGGGCTCATTTAAAGTTGCTGAGAAGCTTCATTTAAGTTAACAGTTCGGTAGAATGAAAATAATGTGCACTGATCATTTATCCTGATGCTGCAGAAAACACTGTTTTTGTGTGTTATTGCTGAGTCGTCCTTTCCATCGGAAAGAATTCTCCATTCGGCAAAACTGTAAAAAATATTCCACAGTCCATTTCTTTTTTTTTTTTACCATTTTTAGCATGGAGACATTGACTTTTAAAAAGGCAACTGCGCCATCCCCAACACTCATCGCATTGCTTGTTCCAAAGTGACCATATAGTGTAGCATTTAGTATAAATACCACTGTTAATAATACATTGTTTAGATTTCTGTTTGGAAATTTGGAATGTTTGAGCTAATCTCTGTAAAAGCTTATGACTATGATTGCAGCTATAGGCACTCGGTCCTCAAAAGCTGGATTTAAACTCATCTAATCTTCTATTCTCTTTTCACTGCTGTGTTGAGTACATTTTGAAGTCCATTCAAAACTTTATAGCTACAAGCGTAAGTTGAGTTCCCTCCTTTGCTTGCTTGTCTTGTTAACTAGAACTTCTGTATTGCCTATTAGTTAGCTATGAACTGCTCGGCTGCTCAGTTTGGTCCTATCCTCTTAAATATTTCTTTGGTGTGGTTTCTCATTCAAGTGGCCTTAGCATACCATAATTGGTGTTTATGCCAAGTAGGAACTCCCTCAGCACCCCCACCCCTCCAAAACCCCCCAGCCATAGAAAGGTTCCACAAAGGACAGAGACTGTCAGTGGGACACAACTGAAAACATTGCCACAGGGGTAAAGATTTCATTCCACCATTGGCCCCTCTACCCTTTTCAGAGCTCAGGGATTCATCACTATCAGACTTGATCAAGTTGCCACTCAAGAAGTTTGTTTCCTCTTGGACAAAGGTGGACCCCTCAGGTCAGGATATAGGATTATACTCAGCATTGAACAGGCTACATAATTCATAAGCATTAAGCTAGATTCACTGAGATTACCAGAACCTCAAAAGTAGTGACCTTGGGCTTGTTGGAGGAGACTTTCAGAATTGATTTATCTGACTTTGACTAAACCCTAAATATCACTTGCAGAGACATGTCCTCATCTCAGAGACAGACACAGCAGAAGTGTGAACTTCCAGTGTGACGCTGGAACACATAAGCAAGGTAGAACTAAGGGCAGTCTGTTTAGCCCTCAAATTCCTCCTACTAGTTCTGAAACTCAGAAAAATGATGGTCTGTTTTGGACAAAAACATGATGGCCAGTTGCATCAATTACCAATGTGGAAAGAGTTCGGGTGGTGCTCTTTGACCTTGCACAAAAACTCCCAGACAAGGCTATCCAGAGTCAGCCTTCCTGTGAGCAAATCATTTACCAGGACAGCACAATCATACAGTGGACACAATGTCAGGACAGTTCATATGCCCAGGAGAGTGGCATCTGTTCCTAGAAGTGGTGTCCCAGATATGGGAAACGTTGGCAAAGCACATCAAACTTCTTGATGACTGTGGTTCACCCTAGTGAAGCTTGGTAGTATGTTGACTCAAGACTCACTGGCCCATGACTGGCTTCACTGTCTACAGTATGCATTTCTATCTCTACCACTGATTCAACTTTTGTTGAACAGAATGCAACAATCAGGTAATAGATTTCAGATTGTGAGCCTGAAGTGGCGTGGTTTCCACTGCTGCTCTGATGAGTGGTCAGAACACCTTGGCAGCTCCATCCCTGAAAACAACTGTTGTCCCAAATGAATGGTAAGATATATCACTTGGGCAAGTTACCTGCACTTCCAAATTTAGTCCTGCATACTAAAGTCCAGGTTGAGTACTGCAACCCAGCACTCCAAGCAACACTCCTGAATAAAAGATCCCTTTGTAAATGTGCCTTGTCTGTTCTCAGGTGGAAACTCACTTGGGTGTGTACCCAAACATATTTCTCTGTCTGGTTCCTAGAGTGCTTGTCTCCCTGCAGGAACTACTGGAGTCCCTTAAGGCCCTTCCTTTATGAGGCAATGCAGGATGTTGAACTCTAATTGATTTCTTTATAGACTGATTTTTTTTACTGGCAATCAGGTAGATTAACAGCATTCCATGAAGGTGTACCTGCTGGGCATTCCTCACTGTACAATCATTAGAATCAACTCTTCATTTTTATTTAAGGAAAGACAGGAAAGGTATCCTGTCTGAACTACCATAACATTCCACTCTACAAAGAGTGTCTCCTCCTCATGTGCATTGGAAGTCGGGGCTACAGCTACCCAGGCCCCACCATGCACCTTCTCTATGTTCTACAAAGTACACCGTACCCCTCTCGGAGGCAGGAGCGCGACACAAATCTTTTGTACACCTTTCCAGTCCTAAGGTAGATTGGTTCCTCATGACCTGGTGGCATATATTGTCCAGGTAATACTCATCATCTCTGAAAGTGAGGAAGGGTGATCTAGAACATTAGGTAGAATACAACTCCCATTCGGAACGGGAGCTGACTTCGGTTGGAACTTTGCAAGAATGTTTAAGGAAACAATGTTTGTATGCTATCTTTGCATGCAGCCGTCCAGCTGATATTCTCCACTCTAGCCATTATGTGCTCTCCATACAACCACGGCTACATAAGTAACTTGTATTTACTGGGTATAATGATTAGCCTGCATTTTTGTTGAACAGATTACAATGTCCATTTTCTTTTAATGCACCACCAATTTTGTATTACAAAGTGTGTTACACCAGCTATAGTAACTATAGTACCCTATGGTGCCATACTGTTTAGTGTTCTAATAGAATAAAGTGTTTTTGTGTCTATTTGACTGACATTTTGTTATGCACTTTTAAAAATATCGCTGAGAACAATGCAAAAAATTATAATGATTCTCATGTTGTTTGCAGTATTTTTGGAAGTGCCTGAAATGTATGTAAAATTGTAGCTATAGCCTTTAACCACTTCCCTCCTTTTATCCATTTCCACAGGAACCATTTGCCCATTCACTCTGGCTTATGTGCCTATCTGTCTGCCTGAGGGCCATAAAAATGCAAATAGCGCCATTGCTTGGAGCAATTTAGCCTGGAAGGTGAAGCTCATTCTCATGAGTTCTTTCTTTTCTCTCTGCCAGCAAATGGCCCTCATGCGCCATTCATTTGTATGAATTAAACACTCGTATACCTTTTTCTGATATACCTTGTTTTATATTCAGAAAAAGAGTATTCTGTCAACCTTATTAATCCAGTTATTGAAGTCATATCATGATACTGGTTTGTGGTTAAGCCAAGAAAACTGGGTCCTGGTGTATGAGTCATGTATCCTTGAATAATAATAGCTTTACAGCTTCATATTCATGCTTATTGTGATGGACAGCTGCATGAATAAGCCTAGGGGTGGCATAGTATGGAAAATCCACAGTATGATAATAACTTAATCCAGTGTTGCGGTTTTCAGTATATCTTCTCAGGATCTGTTTATAACGTTAAAAAAAGAAATTAAAAAAAATGTTCTATTACTTGCATATGGTGTAGGACATCTTAAAATGGAGGTGTCGATGTATGTCATATAGACGTACACGGTTACATGGTATCCAGGTGTTCCACACCACTCCTGGGGCATCTACATAAAGCACCCGGTGCTCTGTTTCCTACTTACTCGGACATCTGCATCCTCTGTGCTTATTAACAGTGTACAGCTCATTATAGTAAACCATTATGTCCCATGTACGTATGAATGTTTAAGCTATTATTATTTATATGTGCTTTTGCTACTTATGTTTGTGGTTTTATCATTCACCTGCCTCTCACATAATGTCAAATCTTAAGATTGGGGAACATCAACCTACCACTATTATTTAAAATGCAAGTCCTGTGGAGTGTGCAGCCTTTTTGTATGACCATTGTGAGCTCAGCTGGCCTGAGCGTTAGTCCCTAGGGATGGGCCAGGTGCCACACTTAGCCTACTTTAATTGGGATCATTCGGTGGGATGCTGTGTGGGAGTGATAGATGTCCTGTGGTGGGGGAAGACAGAGCGCACTCCATGCTGACAGCGGCTGTTTTTATGCCTGCGTGATCAGCCGCTTGACCCGTAACCAGGATCAAATGTTTTATGCTGTCCGCATTTCAGAAATGTTTTGTAGTTAATATATCTTAATGCTGAACAACAATTGCTCATTTCTAATCTGGTAGCTAGCAGGCTGATTTGGTGAACAATGTTTCTCGTAGGGGTGGAATGATGGAGCAGTGTCAAAAGTCCAAAGACATGCAGATTAGGTCAACTGGCTACTCTAAATTTCCCATAGGTGCGAATGTGAGTGTTTATCTCTGTGTTAGCCCTGCGATAGATTGGCGACCTGCCCAGGATGTACCCTGCCTCTTGCGCAAAGTCAGCTGGGACTGGATAATGGATGGATGGATGTTATAGGTAGGCTAAAGAAATCAACAGATTGCCAATTTCTTTCTGAAACACCATGTATGCATGAATGCTGTTAACCTATAATACGTGAGTTGCATACCTCTCAGTAAGAAGTTACAGCCTGGTTGGCAGTGTTGCCAGGTGCATAGTTATCCTGCAGGAGCTGATTGTTTTTCTTTTCTTTATTCTCATAGCCATTTCCTTATTTGGGAAAATATAATGAATATAATCTAGATGAAAGAAGACAAACTCTGAGATTAAATACCGCTTGTCATGTTTCTTGGATCATGCAGATCTGGCAACCCTGCTGGTAGGGCACTGTTATGAAGGGTAAACATAATGGGAGTTATTAAGTGTATGGGAAAACCTAATGTGTCCTTGTCAGCTACTCTTAGGGCACATGAGAAGCAATCAATACCACATATTTGGTCATTGGATGTACATTTTTCTGCACAGTAGTTGCTGTTATAACAACCGGCCCATCTAGGTCTACCTAGACTGCTTGTATCTGGCTTATTTTTCTTTTCTTAGTCTGACTGCGGCACTTTCTTTTATAAACAAAGCAGTTGCTTTGTCTAAGCACATATCATAAGCTTTGTCTCACGTCTCCGTTTTGCATATGTATTCAGGGTGTTGACAGATCACATAAAGCCTTAGTTTTGGTTAGAATCTCTTTGTTGATATTTCGGTCTTGCTTTGATCCTGCTTTTGTTATTTTTTTAATTTTGTTCGTAATTGCTGTTCTTACCAATTAGGCAAACAAACCTTAGTTACTGTTGTCATGCAGAGGTCAGTGAGAGGCCACAACTAAAACTCCCACTCTCAGAGTCTCCAATCACACCCATCCGGCCCATTCTGCGCCGCACAACCTCCCTGGAAATGTAAGTCATCATTAGTATAAGGTTTATGCAAAAAGAGTTAACCACATCGATTCTACCACTTTATTGGAAAAAAAAAAGAAAAACTATAAATGGAAACCCGCAGCTAAAACATAAAAACAAACCAGCTAAAATATTAGAAAGTCTTCAGTGCAGCAGAAAGCTAATATTGTGACATCATTGTGACATACTAATATTAGCTAGCTAGCTACATGCGACGAGCTAAAGAAGCTTTTCAGTGTAAGCAGGGACTAGTAAGGTGTGTTTATGTGGTTGCACATAGTATTGTACTTTGTAATGTATTTTATCAGATTGTTAAAAGTTTTATAAACCAATTTCAAGGCTTGTTCAGGAACATCTTTTGAATGAAGTCTGTTAGTGGTATCCATGCACAGCAAATTCCCCAGTGTTGAATTAACACCTGCAGTGTGAACTCTGGAGAGTTAAGTCATCACTTTATGTGTTAATTCAACATCGGGATTTTTTTTTTTTTTTTTTTTGGATTTGGATGTTTGGATTATTTGGATGGTTTAATTAAGCTACAGTACTATTCTACTATAAAAAACTGTAACTGACAACATCACCAAATATTTTGTTTAAGAAGAAGCTGCAGATGGATAGAGCGTTGCGTGGTGCCAATGCAAAAAAAAAAAACATACGCATGTGGACAAAATTGTTGGTACCCTTCAGTCAATGAAAGAAAAACTCACAATGGTCACAGAAATAACTTTAATCTGACA
>JAQQZR010000001.1:20241321-20255049 GCA_030068235.1 Notoglanidium macrostoma | reverse complement strand
CCCAGCATCTTCGGGCGAGAGGCGGGGTACACCCTGGGCAGGTCGCCAGTCCCCCACAGGGCCAACACAGACAAACAACCACACACACACTGCTCAGCGAAGAGACCTGATATGCGCAAGTGTGTTTGCATGACAAACCTGCTAAGAGTTCCCATGATGACACTCATCTCTTTTACAGCCTTACAGCCCGGTGTGTGTGTGTGCGCGTGAGTGTGTGTGAATGTTTTGACTTGTTGCTTGAGAGTTAAATTGGGGTGATATCACCCTTCACAGAGGACTTAGCTGTGCTTTAATCATTAACGATGCCCTAAGAAGCCGGATTCACAAGCACTTAGTCAACTCCTGAATAAAGCTCTGGCGTGGTACGCTAGTGATATTGCAATTTGTCCTTTATTAGTGCCATGCATGTCCTACTTTCATGTGTGTAAGTGTATATGACAGGTCAGATAAATGGGTTCCCATGACACCACTACCTTCTGTCGTCACAGAGGTACTGTGTGCGTGTATTGCAGACAGTGGAGCAGGACTGGAGACGACAAGGTGAGACACGGAGAGGGAGATGTCTGGAAAATTGGTTACAAAATTCGCAGAAATAGTGCTCGGCTCCACCCTTTTACTTATTCATTCATTCTGTCCAATTAACGAGAACTGGGTCACAGCCTGAAAGAGCACCTGAGTGTTTGCATTAGTCTGAATTTACATTCAGTAACAGCCCGGATGAGGAAACGTCTTTGTCATGGTGTCAAACTGGGTCCGTGTTAAAAAAGGTGAGAGGTGTGTAGCTTTGGCCTGATTACTTCACAGTGTGTCTGAGATGGACGAATTCGACTCCACGACGTCTCCTTTTTTTTTTGTAGAGCGTGAGCCGGATTAGGCTTCCAAGAGTCGCTGAGACAGAGAGCAAAATATGGTCAATGAGAACAAGATGCACCAGATATGTACAGTATATATTCAAGGTGAGAGGGGGAAAAAGGGCACAAAAAATTGTACACTTTCGATATTTCTTCACTCCAGGGAATGAAGCAAGCACGCTCCTAATGTCATGTTTGTCTCTATGCAGGACTACATTTATGTGCATTTGTTTTGTCCACGTTTGTTATTCCTTTACGTTCAGGGACATGCTAAGAGGCCATTAAGTGACGCAGAGGCTGGCAGTATAAGAGCTTTTATCTCAGTGCTGTGTGTATCGCAAGTCCGTTAAAAACACCGACGTCTAAATGTCTAGCTTTGCACTTTAACCAAATCGCCACACCAACTACCAGCCTGGACAGCTCATTTTCCACCAAACTATTTCTTCCAAGAACAAAATGTAAATCCCTTTCCTTTAAGACTAAATATAATCAGCCAAGTGGCTGAAATTAGCTTTTTCTTTTTATAGTAAAAGTCCTATTGTTTAACACCACATGCTTGATGATCTGAAAGACAACTCGGACAGTAGTTCAAGTAATTCTAGCATGTTATCATTTCTTGCAACAAACTACACAAAGGCTTATACAGCATAAACAGAAAAACAACTCCTGATTGGTTCAGAGGACTAGATGAATCGTGACTGTCTATCAATTACAAGTCAGGGGTAGCAAAGCAAAGAATACCAGGCAAACGTATTTATTGTGTTTTTGTACGTTGAAATATAATTGGGAACGTGGAAAATGCAGGAAATTTTTTTTCTTTTGCATCCTCATTCGAAGACGGTATTGAATTGCACCATCAATCAGGGGTTTATGTACCGATCTTTCATATCTTGTTGACGGGTATTGCAAAAAAAAAAAAAAAAAAAAATCATTGTATACAATCTGAGAAACAAATAAGATGTCTGGGATATACAGCCGGAGCTCCCGCTGGATTCCGACCCCAATTCACAGGCTGTTACAGGACTGTTGCTGCCTGTCCAGATGCTTTTCAAGCCAATTTTATATGTATCGCAGATTTAACCATGGACATGGTCACAAAACAGCGTCAGAGATATGGATGTAGATTTAGAACCCTAATGAGCAAGCCAGAGGTGACAATAAGAAGAAACCTCCTTGAGATGACATGAGGAATAAATAACTAAAGAAGTATACAGTATGGTATAACCTTGACTCAAATGGAATCTATCCTCTTCTGGATGATACTGGATTATTACAGTATTCAGTATCTTTGGTGATTTTCTTAGCCTTAACAGCTCAATGATTTTGAAGCAGATCTTAGCAATAGTTCTGCACTTGACACAGCCCTCCAGCTCCCATCACAGCTGCTGGTTGTACGAGGTGAGATAGCAGGTTCAGTCAACTTACCGCCAGCAATGTTCCCAATAACAAATCACTGCTCACCGTTATTCTCACCAACCAATCACTGATCACCATTTTTACCAGACCAAATCCTGATCCCTATTATTCTCACTGAACAACCACCCATCACTATTTTTTTTACCAAAGACCAATTACTGATCTCCATTGCCCCCAACAACCAATCACTGATCACTATTGTTTGCAGTCACCAATCACTGTTCACCATCCCCCCAACAACCAATTGCTTATCACCATTGTTTCCCAGTGGCCACTCACTGCTCACCATTGTTTCCGATGACCAATTACTGGTCATCTTTTTCTCCAACGACCAATTATTCATCACCATTGTTCCCAAATGACCAATCACTGCTCACCATTGTTTCCTACTATCAACATTTTCCCTAATGGCCAATTACTAATCATCATTGTTCCCTATTGACCAATCCCTGTTCATCGTTGTTCCCAATGGCCAATCACTGATCAACATTTTTCACGAAGACCAATCAGTGTTCATCATTGTTTCCAGTGATCAGTCAGTAATCAAAATCATTTCCAATGAGCAGTCACTGATCACCGTTGTTACTCCCACACATACACTTCTTTGTGCTTCGTTTTCCCTCTTCTTGGAGATATTTACCCGGAGTAAAATGAGTTATTTCTATAACTGGCTCCTTTAGATCAATTTCCCAAATACTCACTACCACTGCTTCGGTTCTTTATAGAAATGATAGTGTTTTTGTAATACATAAATAGTTTGTGGCACATTTCTTCTATAAGCAGTCCTGTTCGGCTGAAAAGCTTCCTTCTTCATACAAATTGCAAATGCCCATGATGATTCAATGAATAAGCAAATTAGTTTACATCTTCATCTGGTGAATTCTAGCAATTTCATTAGCTGCTTTCCTCCAAAACATTTAGCAACACTACATCAAAGGAAGCAGTATTTGGATGTGATGGGTATATTCTTTAGACTAGATGAACCGCTAGTCCCCTCATTTATGAGAAACCAGCGTTTGCATGAAGTTGCATGTGCAGTAATATGTGAGTGAGTGAGTGAGTGAGTGAGCTGGAGAAAAAGACAGGCAGGGGAACTATTTGTCTGAGCCGAAGCTCCGCTTACGTCCTCTTCTCATATGACTCTGACTAATTCAAGCCGCAGCTATTGATTTCGGCAAGGGTCACCTTTATCAACGCATGCTACTGTTGCGTAGCGAGACTGGGAGAGAATTGACACATGGGTTGAGAATATAACAGTTCTAGATGTGCAGCATTTAAATGGTGAAACACTTAGACCTTGTGAGGAAGCTTGGAAAGTCAAGTTTGAGAGAAAAACAGAGTGATATTCTTGGAATAGAAGACGCTTTGAGGACTGCATTCATAACCGAGTGCGCAGTGAATGCTAAACTTGTGCGCATTCAGTATTCAGACCTCAGAATTGTCAATAAACTTTACAAGTGATGCTGTGTGGGTTGGGGTCTAGCAGGAGCAGAGGCTTGTCTCACTTATTCATGATTCCGGCCTTCAATTTCCTTGAATTACTTATTTTTTTGACATGATATCATCCCTAGCCAGCACCATCATTGTAGCCACAACATTACACGCTGAAATTTATGACTTGGGCAATGTAAATACTACAAAAGAAATGTGATTTTTCAAAATATATACAGTAAATACCAAAGCATTTTTAACCTCTTCCAAAGCTTCCCATTTTCTTTATATAACGTATAAAGATATATAAAAGTGTGTAAATTCCTGCATGCTCACTGCAGGATCAATAACATTAATTTGGCCTGGATGTAACGTTTTATCAGTTAATGTAGATTTCTATATTAAGATTGCAAGATTAGAGAGACATTATAATAATGATTAGGACTGTTTTACGATTACTACGTGCAAAATACTGTACGCAAATACTATTCTCATTTATACAATGTCTGGTTTAAAATTCATATTGCAGTTGCACTGTTTCTAATATGTGGTTGTTCCTATAGTAACAACTCCTTTGAAGAAGAGCAATTTGGATTGTGGGCGCACGACAAAAACGTAAACCAAATAATAAACAGATTCAAAGTACAGTTCATGATATGGTGACTTTTTCAGTAACGAAATGTTTATTTGACAGTCTCCAATGTGTCAGCGCTTTTGTAAGCGTTTTCCGCCAGGTAGAACTCCGAGCCTGAGCTTAGGTTATAGTCTGTGTGGAGTTTCACATGTTCTCGCCATGTTCCCACCTCGCAAAAACATGCTTGGATGCGAAAGGCTGTATTTCAACCATGGCTTTCGGTGTTCCCACGATCCACCACTGTCCTGACAAGGATAAAGGGCGTACAGAAGATGAACGAATGAAAGCCTTCACTCTATAATAATTGTCAATGCTGTGGGATAACAAGGATAAAACACTTTTGGACACACCGTCCTTGGAAAATAACTTCTCGCAACACCTTTGTTGCTTATTTTCCTTCCCGTCTCATGTTTTATTCATTTCCTGATATTCTCAATGCACTGTTTGTCTTCCCCAGGGAACGGAGTTCTCAGACGGGTGTAGATCAAGGCTGTCATGCTCCCATATCTCTCAGACACCAAAACCCCATCAAGAGTCACATCATTGAGTATCTCGTCTATGATCCCGTGGCCTTTTGTCATTTTGATCAAGCAATATCAAGATGAAAGAGTTGGCTAGAACAGTCCACAAAGGGACTTTTTGTTCTTTATACACACATATTAGATACTATTTATTTTGGTAGACCAAAGCAAGTAGTATTTCACTGCGCTCTGGATAAAGATGAGTAAAGACAGATAACAGTCTCACAACCGCAACAAAGTTGAATAGTTCAAATGAAAACCTACGAACAGCTGTATGCTGTATTCTGTTACACACACGTCGAATCATTGTTCGAAATACCACCAACTAAGTCTTTAAGTCCGTATGAGGTTGACTTTTGCGTCGTCAAACTCTGATAACTCGACATTTCCGGAAAGAGTCTCCAACGTCGAACAATAAATTTTGGAACGATGGAGGAAATTCTGCCTTCCAGCTGTCTTATAAAGGTCAAGGTAGGCTAGTGAGAAAAAACGTATGGAAAAAAACACATATGCATTTCACGTGTGATTATTTGAACTCGCGTGTGAACAAAGGCCAAAAAGGACGATTTTTAACCTGATTGGGGGAAAAAAACGTCTGCGGGAAAAAAATGACACCATGTTGCCATGGGAACATCATGTCTCATGCAAAAGATTTCGTTGAAAATAACTTAATTATGTGTAAACATGTCATGTGGAAGTAGATTAATAGCATGCAGCTATCACAAGTGAAAATGAATGAATGAAGTGTAAATATATCATGGGAAAATGAAGGGTGTGCAAGTGTTGCATGTGAAACCGAATGATTCTTGAGCGTATAATCGCACGTGAATAAATGAGTTGTGCAATAAATGTGACGTGTGAACAATAAATCGCGTGTAAACATAATGTGAAAGTATATGAATCGTGAGCAAATATCATGCGTCTCACGTGGAAATAAACGTTTTGCGTGTCAATGTCACGTGGGATAATAAATATGCATTGGGATGCACAATATCACGTGAGAGTAAACGAGTTGTTGAAAAAACAATTGTCTTATGTACAAACGAAAACACATTTTTTTAATTCGTAAAACAATTGCAATCGTTCGGTTGGATAATATCGTAAACCACGATGTGTGTGGACCTGAATTTTGAATTTGCCCTATTTGCTCGTCCTTTCACGTCTCCCTCTGTCTCCCGTTTCTCCATATGCTCAAAGTCGTCACGTGCCTATCTTACCATCAATTTTCCCAGTTGTCATGGAAACGTAGGAGTCTTTCTTCCTCATTGGGGTTGCGGTGTCAGGATGGAGAATACGGGTCTTTTATTAGCTCTTCCTCCTCCTCCTCTTCTGGTTTATTTTACATGAAGAGGTGAATATGGTTATTTCTATGATATCCTGATGCTGTATACACAATAACCTGGTTATTATAATAGTCTCATTGGAGGGCGCTGTACATCTCCTCCTTTACGTTTTTCAAGTTGCTGCCAGGCTAAGAAATGAAAAATAGCTTTTTTTTCCAGGTAAAAATACCTCAGCCTTGATATAACCCTCTTGTTAGTTTTTTAGATGATGTCTGGAATGATTTGCAGAGACGCGGCACAAAAGAAAACATCGTCTAGGCCATCCTGCTTGTTTAGAGTAAGCGTGTGACCTTTGACCTTTTGAGCGGAGATCGTGTGTTTATTTGGACGCCTTTGAAGGACGGATGGGGAAAGCGTTAGCCAGCGTCATCTATTTTTTTCTCTCTGACAATTAATTTATTAAAGAATGACACGTCATACTTTTTTTTTTTTATCCATTAATTGTTACAGTACTTGCTGTGGAATGTCCAGGAGCAAGTTACTTCCTGTTCTCACTGAACAGTCGTCCCCTCACCACCCTCTTCTCTTGAAATCGATCAGACAAAATAATATGCAGCTTCTCGCAATACCTAGAAACCTCAAAGCCCTCCATTTTGAAGAACTTAAAAGTTACGTATTTATTAGTTATTGATACAAAGCATCGACACTGGAGACTCCTTTTACATATTTCATTACGTTTATGTGGATAATCCACCCTACAATTGGCGGTGAAACATATTACGATGTGCAGTGAGTAGTGAACCTCGAAGTTGGGATTTCTTCCAATGTAGAAGAAATTAGTCAGATCTTTTTGAACAATTGGAATGAAGCATCCAACTATTATTATTACCACCCAATTATTATGTATTGGTGTATGATAGTAATATGTTACTATTATTATATATGTTCGTAATCGGTTCATTAAATCACAATGACGTATTTTCATTGGCAATCTGTTGGAATTTTCCGCCTACTTCTCAAGTTTCCTTCGCCATATTTAACATCAAAAAGCTTTTGTTATTTTCTAAGCATGAGCATATGTTTGGGTGGCAACGTTTGGGGTGTCAGTTCCACGTGAACTAAGATGAATGAAGCGAAGTAACCCAACTCTTCCATGTTCCTCTCGGCTCTGTTGACTTACCCTTTTCCAACGGTTCAACCTGTATTTATTTGGATTTGGTTTAAACGCCATTTTAGGGGTCGTTTTTCATCCTCGTGTTATCCAACAACGACTCTACGTTCATGTGCCGCAGCAGGGGATGAATAGGTGAGTAAGGCGACACTAAAACGGCAGTTGAACCGAATTCAGCGTGACCCTTAAAATGGCTGGTTATAGACAGAGAATAGCAGGCAGCTGTGTGTGGATGATGCGAAGCTGGAGAAAGCTGGTAAATAATGCAGTGTTACCAGAGTACATCCGATAGTAATCACGTGACCGCGCGCTCTTTTCTTTCCTCTCTGTTGAGGTTAATATGGTGAAATGATGCGGCTTGGAAACTGCAAAACTTCATCCTGAAGACTTTTGCTGTGGTGAAGAACTATAGCAAAGCGTCCACACTGGAGACTCCTTCCATGAATGTGAAATAAACATCTAGAAGAATTCACCATGTCAACCAATTCCACCAATTATTAAATAACAAGACACGTTTAAAAGCAGACTATTATTAGATGTAGTATCATTTGCCTATGAATTAGCCGTTACTATAGAAATGATGATGCGTTATAAGAAATGCGTGGTGATTTATCTTGCACACAAAATACTGTCAGATCTGCCGATACGGATCTTACAGTCATTCCAACACACAAACACGGATGCTCCAGCACTTCCAGCGCAGCTCTGGAGGCCCAGAATAGTGGAAAGTGCATCTGAGCCTCTTGCCTGCCAGGCAGCCAGGTAAATGGAGACTGTGAGTCTGAATATTTTAGACAGAGAGGAAAAAAAAAAAAGGGATAACGATAAAGAGAGAGACGGAGATACAATTTGAATGCTGCATATGTGTATTGTTGTGCAGATCCAATGAGGTGATATCAGAAAAAGTGGAATAACACACACAGAAACAACAGCCTGTTAGCCAGCTGCTATTGAGCCACCGCGGCCGCTCAGGACTGACTGGTTGGAGAAAGAATGTAACACGTGAGCCAAACTGAATAGAACAGAAAATGAAGAGGTAAAATGAAAGCCAGGAGAGGAATCATATGTGGCCTGGTGGGGTGTGACCACGGTGTATTTAACTACCAGTGTCTGTGTGTGGTTGGAGCGATAGTGGTCACATGGTGTGGGTCAGCTTCCTGTGTGGTTGGGGTCATATACAAACCAACAACCGATGTAGAGGCTCGGGGGTGACGGGGTCATTTGCGTGTATGCGAGGAGGGAGACCAACAGCCCATCAATCTGATTAAGCCCTGACCCCTGACCTGTCCAAGACCTCAATCCGGCTTCACAAGTTTAGGATTTCAAAAGGAGGGATTTGGGTGAAGCAAGGAAGACAAGTTAGAATCATGGTAGGTGCTTAGTTAGTCTGACGGAAAGCAGCGCTATGTTTTGCATTATTGTCTAGCTCTGGGGAAAAGAGTCTGAACAGCTAGAAAAAACACCATGGTCGGATTATTACTACTATTATTTAGTATTATTAATAGTACTCGGAGAACCGAACGTTCTGCAGAGACTCAAACAACATCTGTATGCGGATTCTGCAATTATGCAAATGAGCATTTAGACTTCAGACATAACCACAGAGTTCAGGGAGGAGTTTGCGTAAAGTGGAGGAGTGTCAATTATGCATGATTCTGACCTTGGACCCAATTTTTACTGCTTGAGTAAGTCTAGCTAGACAGTTTGATATAACCACAATATGTCCTACTGAATTTAATGTCTTGGGCTGTAAACTCACTTGTATGAAATGTTATTTAAGGCCAAGATTCAATACAGAAATATGACACTATTAAAACATGGCCTTGATTCAATATCTTGCATCTTCGTAAAGTTCCGCTTCTTCAATCTGCATTTTCTAGTCCTCTGATTTATTCTGGAATAAAAAGCAAGTGCGTGTGTATTTTAAAAAAAACACCTCTACCCGAGGTGTGAACTGCATGATCATAATAATCGGAATAAACCCGGAAAATCGATTTTGAATAACCCATAGCTGAATATGTGGAACTTTCCATCCAGTACGGAAAATCGATCTTATATGCTAAGGTGGCTAATTAATTACAGCTAGAGTGTTTGGTTGATGCTAATTTCTGGTTATAAGCCTATTTAGCAAAAAAAAAAAAAAAAGTGACAAAGTGACAAATGGAATGAAAAATATCTCCCATAGGTGTTAACCTGGGCTGAAAACTGGTAACTTGGCGCATGAGTTGTATTCAAGGAGTCCTTGTGTCATGTGTGCATTATGGGTAATAAGGAGGCCCGAAAGCAATCCAATTCAAATGCAATGTTAAAAAAACAAAACAAACCTGGACACTAATACAAATCAACGAAAGTATGCCTGATATATGACAAACTGTCATTTTTCTTTACTTCTCAGACCGAACAGCAAGTCGTTACAGTGTGCTCCTTGTTGCTGAGAGCCTCTGACCAGAGCTGTGTTGTAATTGGCTGCGAGCCTCAGTCCCATAGTGATGTCATCTGTTTGCGTGTGGTCGAGTTTTGTTTGTGGTGTCTGCGAGCTGGGACAGTATTTGTAATGTCTCTTTCTCTGGAATAATTTCGGGAAGCCGCGTCGGTCGAGTCGTGTGCGGCTTTTTGAAGTCTTGCCTGCAGCGTCTGCGAGTGTGTTTGTGTGTGTTCGCTGTTCAAAGGTGTCTCCCGGCTTTGCTTTCGCCTCTCCTTTATTCAAGTGTTTGTTTATTGTTTGCCTAGTGATTGTTTTGTCTCCTGGTTGTTTCCTTCGTTTCCAGTCAGGTGTATTCATTTGTGTGTCTATAGAGATGCTGATGTAAAAAGAAACTTGTTTTAAGTGTGTGTGTGTGTGTGTGTACACAGCTTTCCTGGTTTTGGCTTTCTCTTCTGTGTGTGATGCAGCATGCCCCTGCTATTTCCCCTCCCCCTCATCTCCAGGGTGCACTGTATGGATTATTCCATCCACACGCGCGCGCACACACACACACACACACGCGCGCGCACACGCAGACATAAAAAAAAAGAGGAGTGTCTTTGTGTCAGATAATCCACTCACCATTAAATAATAATAATAACAAAACACTGACATTCATTTCGCACTAGATTACTTTAATCTACTATAGACTACAATGGCTCGCAATAGACACTCCTTTGTGTGTGTGTGTGTGTGTGTGTGTGTGTGTGTGTGTGTGTGTGTGTGTGTGTGTGCATACAAATGTGTTATCAATGTCATCAAGTATACCTTGTTTCCTAAAACAATTTTGGTTCCACATAGATGCCAATTTAGATGAAAGTATAGCGTTTGGTCGATACGCAAGCATGCGCGCGCACACTTTAATGAGATGTAGGACTGATTTGTGTCCTGTGAGACCCGGACAAAAGAAGAGCGTGAACCCTACAGTACCTACATTGTTCGCAGTGTGAGAAGATATGTAACGCAGAAGCAGTACACACACCAGACAGCAAGGAAAACAGATTTGTCACCCATCCGCTCGCTTCCTGACCTGCCTGTCAATCTTTGCTAGTGTGCACACCATCTGTGCCGGCTAGCTGACGTTGGCCAGATGAGCATGCCCCTCTCTCTTATTTCACTACCTCTGCACTCCTCCCCCAAAGCCTTCCATCCCTTCATTGTGGACAATTGGCTGACTTTATTTGTGACATGTGCTTTGCCAGAAGGTCTTTGTCATCCTTTGCCCCCCCTCCCTAAATGTAGATTACTCGGAAGGCCCCTTATTTTTGACAGTGTGTGGGTTACGGAGCACTCCCTTTGTCCCTCGGATTAACCCGACCCCCATCTCCTCCCTTCTTTCCCCGCCACATGCTGCTCCTAAAGTGTTAAAACGCCCTCAAGCGGAAAACGAGGGGGCAATTTACAGCCTGCACGGTCAAGAAAGGGATGAACAGAAAGTTCAACTGTTTGTCTCTCAACTCCAGAATCAGTTCCTTCAGCTGTACTTTTTATTAGCTGATGTACAAGAAAATGAAATAAGCAAGATCAAATTAAGTATTTATAAGATTTCCGTTGAGGCCTGGAAACGATTCATTTTCCCAACCACGCCACTTGATCTTTTATTTTTTTCTAGCTTTATGATGTGAAAAACCATCCCGGCTTCCTCGAAGTGCGACGGTTAGCGGCTTGTCTACCGAAGCTTGATTTCCGCGGGTTATTTCTAGAACCGCAGTGACCAGCTTGCACATTTTGAAGGATGCGATAGTGTTTTAATGTGTCTGCGGTCGGGGATGTGTGGCAACGGTTTTTACGGCCTTTCTTTCGTTCCAGGCAGACTGAATATGGTGATTTAGTTTGCCGAGGGAGTTGCAGAAAGAAGGTCAGCTTCTGGTGGAGAGATGTGAAACGCACCGCCGCTCTATTTCACTCTTTTAGCTTGTCTTTCTCCGTGTGTGTCGTAGGAGAGGAAGTGGACAGGAAGCACATATCGTTCCGTATGCCTGAATGTATACACACTCGACAGGAGGGTGGAGAGTGCGTTTTACAGATGTAATGAGCGGTGACATTTTGCACAAGGGATCGTCTTTCAGCTATGTATCTTTTTAAATGTATTACCCTAGGGTTCTGGTAGCTACAGGTTTCCAAATAATTAGCCCGGAAACATGGGTGTTTGCCAAGTTTTCCTTTTTATTTATACTCGCTGGTCTGAGTAGCTAACCGACTACACGGCTTGTTCAAAGAAAAGTCGACCATTGTTCAAAATTGATCTACGAGCCCTTATCACATATTTGGACAAACAAAACAAACATAACCAACTGCAATGGTCTTATTTCTAGCTGTACACTAATCGTTAATGGTTGCACGTCGAAAGTGAACGTTCAGGCCTTTGTCGGTTGTACCTTCACAAATTTTAGCTGAATACCCCTGGTTTAGTGTGGGGGGCTTGGACATTATGTATTATAAGCATTATAAGACATGGAGCTGGAGATAGTTGGCAGCAACGTTAAAGAAAGAAAAGAGAACTAAAGATGCGCCTTGTAGTCAAGTCGTGAGTACCACATTAGAGAAGCGTGTGTGTTCTTGTCCTGTTCCCTGTTTATCTTTCTGGCTTTCTGATTGGCCAAGGAAGGCAGAGTGTTAGAGTCGGGGGTGGGGCAAGGGGCGTATACGCGTTCTCTCTCTCTCTAACACACACACTCTCTGTCTTTCTCTTCTCCTGTCCCTTCACTCCCTGTCTCTACTTGACGAGAACAGAGGATTGATTTTCACCATGAGGCAGCTCTTGCGCTGCTGCTTCCTACATCGTCTACCTTTCCTCTCTGCCCCGTGCTCTTTCC
This sequence comes from Notoglanidium macrostoma, assembly GCA_030068235.1. Lineage (NCBI taxonomy): Eukaryota > Metazoa > Chordata > Actinopteri > Siluriformes > Auchenoglanididae > Notoglanidium > Notoglanidium macrostoma. The sequence goes on along the minus strand of JAQQZR010000001.1, from coordinate 20,242,462 downwards.
CTTCATCCGTGGGCTGAACGAACAAGACGAGTTGGACTTTCCGAGCCCGAACGGGACAGATTAGCCAAGGAGGGGGGTCGTTGCAGAAGAACAGAAGGGGGGGTGACATCTCAGGGGAGAAGCTTCTTTTCTTTTGCCTCGGCAGGGCAAGAGACAAGAAAGGGAGAGGCAGTGTGCTCTTTTCAATGCAGAGGAGCTTTCTTCATTCCTTGGTCTTCCTTTTATATTCGCCCTGCTTTTGTTTCGACATTCCCCGTTGTCCTGTGCGTGGGGACAAAAAGTGAACTACTGCGGACCGGACTTCCAGAAGAGTAAGCATTGTGTATGTTTAAATACGTGAAGAAACGTGGACGTGTATTTGGTTTTAATGTGTGTGTGAGTGTTGGGGGGAAGATTTAAGTGTTTCCTCTTCACACCTTCTCAAGTCTTTCTCTCTCGTGGTCTCGCTTAATGTCTTTCCATGGTGACTTTAATTCCTCTAATGGAAGGTAGGCTTCTGGCCAAATAGCAATAATCTGTCTCGCTTTTCTCAAGCTTGGGAGTGTTAAATGCTCACACACTACAGCTGGTCACGAAGAAAGAAGTGCTGATAGCGCCAGGTGTGTGTGTGCGCGCGAGCCGTTTTCTCAGCTGCTTCGGCTTGATAAGATAAAGTGATTAGAGAAAGAGCGCAAGACCTGGGGCTCTCCGTGCGTCACCTGCCGTCTGTTGAGTCTTGCTCCTGTCTTGTACGTGTCCGTGTCCCAGCGTGAGTGTGAGTGCTGTGCAAATCACAGGCTTTTTTTTTTTTCTTTGGAAAAGACCCACCTCTGGAATAAGATTTGAATGCTCCTTATTGTGTGTGTGTGTGTGTGTGTGTGTGTGTGTGTGAGAGAGAGAGGGTATGTTCTCTCAGCTCTGTGTGTTTGTGGCTGCCAGTTGCCAACAGAGGAATGTGTTTATGTTAGCTAAGAGCTGAAGTAGTGAAGCTAACTCCAGATGGTAGTTTAGTGTATGCGTGCAGGTTTGGCTGGGGCAACCACACTTTTGCATATGTGCATGTTTGTGTGTGTGTGTGTGTGTGTGTGTGTGTGTGTGTGGATGGACTCTTGCAGTTGTCAGTCCCCCCTAGCCTTCAATCGCTGTCTCTCACACACTCCCC
>JAQQZR010000001.1:20187693-20220721 GCA_030068235.1 Notoglanidium macrostoma | reverse complement strand
GTAGCCAGTTGACCTAATCTGCATGTCTTTGGACTGTGGGAGGAAACCGGAGCACCCGGAGGAAACCCACGCACACACGGGGAGAACATGCAAACTCCACACAGAAAGGCACCCTGGGTGACCCGGGGATCGAACCCAGGACCTCCTTGCTGTGAGGCGACAGTGCTTCTTGAACTCTGTAATCACAAATTAAATGTTATATGTGTGGAAGCCTGGAGGGAAAAAGGGTGAGCACGGACAACCTTCAGAGAACACTCACATCTGCTGCTTGTAGATGGTACCCCATACTCCCTAAGCACCCCCCAGGATACCCCAAAAGACATGGTCGTATGGCTTTTCCAAGCAAAAACACATGTAGACTGGTTGGACAACTCCAATATACTGGTAAAGCACTGGTCCTTGAAACCTTCAAACTTAACTGGGATCTGTGATTAAGTCCTCTATAATCTACCACGCTGGAGTCTTAACAGTGATGACAAGCGACTTGATCCCAAATGGTCTTCCAGTTTCTCAAGAAACTTGTTTACTGCAATATGTTTGACCTTTTGTGGAGGTTTATGGCTGCAGTAACAAAAGACAAATTAGTGTATCACTTGCCCTGGGGAAACCAAAAATAGCAAAGCGAGTCATATTGCTTATTCTCAGCCATACCTCTCAAACATTTTATTCTTTTACTTTGATCTGTTAAATGAAGCTTCTCACCCAGGGCAGGCACATTGTGTACATCTTTAGATTAGTGAGCAAATTGCAACTTGGTTAAAGTTGCTACTCATGGCTCAATGTTGATATGATTACGAGACAGCATGAACGTCACCAGAGACAGGAAAGAGAGTACGTAGTGTAGTGAGGGAACATTGAAAATTTTTGCCATCCAATGTTTTGGGTTTTTGTAGAAACGAGTGCATTAGTACCACCAATGATCGTAACATTTGAAATGCTAAACTACCAGCTAAGAAACGATAAAAGGCATGTTGTAGGTTGGATGGCATTGAACTGACTAGCTCATTAGCTGTGTTATTTGTAACTAATTTTTAACCATTGTCTCCTTCCAGCTATCATGAAAGTTATTTTGAATAAGGTGGAAAAACTAAGTGGCGATGGATATGCTCCTGAGGAGATGTTGGTGCCCTCTGGGGGCGTGGAGGTGGAGAAGATAGTGTTTCTATTCCTTCGATCGTAAAGTTCTCTTTCTTCATTATAAGAAAAAATACACCTTAAGCAACCTTAGGCAACTTTTTTTTTTTGTTTTGCATTGGTCTTGTTTTTAAGCATCCAGTCAACAGAATTACCAATCAATTTTCACAGCATTTTTACAAATGAATGAATTAGCTTGAATAGATGCTAGACAACATTTCCAGACCCAGGATTTTGAAACAGTGACCGATGTACAGTAAAACGGATATTTAGCTCTAAATCCAACATGATGTGAGACGGGGCTACACCGTGGCAAGGCATCATGCGCACACATTCACAATCTTATTCACACATGCAAAACTATACACCGACAGTAACTCAAGCTCAGGATCAAAGCGTGGAAAATTATGTAGTAGATTCCTAGTAGCTTTATTGTGTTTTACTGTAACAACCTTGGGGACAACCTTGACCAGTGTTTTGGATTTCAGGAAAACTGTTCAAATATTTATTAGAGTTGCAATAAATGTTGCAAAAGGCTTAACACAGGAAGTGTGTCTTGCTACTTAGAGTCGCACGTCGCTTTCCTGTGGTAGAAAAAAGTACTGTCCGTTACAACCATGAAGGCAAAAAAATAAAACCTCATAGAAGCCATTATTTCTCGCATACATGTTACAACTCAGTGAAATCTTTTTCTTCATGTATCCCAGCTTGTTAGGAAACTGGGGTCAGAGCATAGGGTCAGCCATGATACAGCACCCCTGGAGAAGACAAGGTTAAAGGCTTTGCTTAAGGGCCCCAACAGTGGCAGCTTGAGAATCCTGAGGCTTGAACCTCTGACCTTCGGATCACTAATCCGGAGCTTTAACGTTTGACCCACCACTGCTCTGAAAATAGACATGATAATATTAGCAAGAGTGCATTAACATGAACCTGTAGCCATCACTACTGTCAGAGCGACTGTTATGTAATAGAAAACGAATCAACACCATGTAAACAATCAGATTCAAGAATCCAACATAGTAAAATGGTCGATTTGTTTACGTGCCAAATCTCAGCACCAGGGTAAGCAGGGATATGTAGCCAGAAAACACCCCAAACATCTCCATTTAAAGTGTGTGGGGTGAATGTTTCCCACTCCCTCCTCATTCCTTTTGCTCCTACTGTGTCGTGCTCTCCCATAGCGATAGCGGAGGCTTAATTTAGACTCCTTCCCCCATGGAGAAGGATAAACAAGAAGAAAGGAGTGAGACTAAATGACTCAGCTACCTCAAATTAAATGACTCATATCTGTTTAAAAAACAATCAGGTACTTGATATGAAGAGGTGAGTAGAGACGAAAAGGAGCGAACAGGGAGAAAAGAGTCATGAGTACTGTTTTCTTTTTAAAGGAGAGACGGAGAAAGGATCGGCGACGTTTTCAGATTCGTCGTTTTTGTATCTCCCAGCATGCTGCATTCTCAGTTTGGATGTGTGGTAAACTTTAAACCCCATCTCAGAAGTGTGTGTGTGTGTGTGTGAGAGAGAGAGAGAGAAAACAGAGACCACAACTGTGTGTTTATAGCACCTGTATCTAAGATTTCTCTCAAAATCTACAGCCAAGTGTGTGTACATGTGTGGAAAAAGTAGATGATGGCTTTTTGAAATTGTAGCCTTCTTGCAAAAAACACACCCACACACCATTTCTGTGTTGGCGGTGTCAAATATGCTGTTATTATGGCTGTCTAGTTTTCTGTATATTAGGCTGCCACTCAGGAATTACAGTATAATTGTGATTATTATTTTTTTTGCTTAGCCTCCCAGTGTAGCTTATACCACTAATAATCAGCAACTTAAGTCCATGAGCTACATCGATATTTATGAAGAGAATATTCAGAGTCATGCTATGCAGCCAGTGATGTTGATTTTCTTGGCTCCCATTTCAGATTAGTAAAATCACCAGCATGTGGATCATGCCTCCAGGGTTGCCAGATTTTTCTTTAGTAGAGATGATGCGCTTTTCTTGGAACAACACGGACTGAAGAAATAAACTGTGAGAAATAAAGCAGACGAATATAATGATACATGAATGAGACAATTGAAATAAACATGAACAGGAGTCTAGTTGTAATTATCATATTATTTGCTGCAAATCTGGTTTAATTTAACAATATGGCTTCCATTCATGCTAATAAAATAGCACTTGATCCAGCATCAGAAATCATTGGAAAATCCGTTTGCTCATTGTTAGGCTAGCTGAAAGGCTTTTGCTAATCCATCATCAACCACACCGCCACCACTACCTTTTTTTTTACTGTCGTGTCAGATCTCATAGAGGAAGTTCACAAACGCAAATATTTTAAGCATTTATGGCGTTTAAACATATATTTTGGCCTGGATTACAATAAGAAATACATTAACAGTTTGATGCACTTGCCAAGCCAGGCACTGCAGGGGTGTGTGCCATATTTTTTTCTTTTTTGGAGCCTTTTCCAGGCATAGCTCATTATTTCAAATCCTTCTCAGCAATTCACTGCTGTGTCAGCAGGATATCACCGTTCTGAATCAGCCTGGCACGGTTTTTGGTTTTAATGAGTAAAAATGTGTGTTTATGGGTTTGTGCATGATGCATGCATAGCTTTCTGCACCTCACAGAAGAGTGACACCCACATCCACCCCATCACACGCACACACACTTCACACCAACTAGAAGTGGATCATTAGCTAGACACTAACTGTCACACCTCTTACTCATTAGCACATAATAAGCAAGGAGGAAATTTTGAAATAAATACAACAATTTATTTTCATAAGTTGTGATAACAAATGAATAGTATTTATCCTATGAGATCTCCCGAGATGATTCGTGGCCACTGTGCATTTTAAAATGGAGATAAAGAGATAAAGTGGAGATGATTGATATGATTTGATAATATTACATTTCACCTAAATTATGGAATGACTCAAAGAAACACTGGTGTCTAATTCTCAAAGGAATTTTTTTTTTTTACATCCATTTCCACCAAACAATTAACTGGAGGTATTAGGTATGACATTCCCAAAACATATAAAATGGTGAAATCATAGACATGAATTATTATGTTTTGGCCACAAGATACTCAAAATATTAACTTGTGGTCTCAGTATATTAATCTTTGTGCAGGCTTTTTATTAAAAAAAACCCAAAAAAAACAAACAAACACCACGTCACTGCAGAGGCTCTGTACGAAATTGCATCGAGGTATGTGTGGTACTGGTGAAACCTCCATCGTTTTTTATTTGAACAATGAACATATTGATGTAACACGCATTAAAAATCAGCCAGAAATCATCACCCGTGGATTACGAATTGCTATCCCGGCCAGTACGATACCACAGGTGCTACTTTGCTAACTAAGCAGAAAATGAACCTACTCAAGGATTTATAAATGCATTACCAATGAATAATACATGATGAGAATTATAGAGTCACAACTCAATAGTGCATGATGCATAACCTCTTGATTTCTGTTGTCTTATGCAGTATATTGTAGTTAGAGAAATTGCACACAAAACCCAAACTTTCTTTAGCCTGCTATCAAAGATTTGAAACAACCCCTGAGTATTAGTCAGGCTTTCTCTATGACCAATTTAAAAAGTGCTCAACAGGCCAGCTTCGGCATTTATTCACGCTGTTAGTTTCTTCTTAACTACGTAAATCTGTAATGTGATGGCATATTACACATTCAAAAGACCATTGCATAGCTTATACTGGATGAAAGAGCAGCGTATGTAACCTCCCCATCTTATCCCAGCTTTCCCTTAGGTGTTGCAATATGAGAGAGATAGTAAGTGATAAATGTAAGCAATCCGTCAGGACGCAGGCACATTAATTACGTGTTAGGTGAAGAGGTGTAAGAACAAGCTGCAAGAACATGATTTTTCTCATGTACGCACATACCCAAAAATATACCAGTCAAGAAAAATGTCACTTTCATTCAGACAAAGAACCTCCGCATTTAACCAATGAGTCATTTGAAGACCTAGAAGCCTACACCACTTGCTGATTGGAATAATACACACTGTGAGTCATATGTGTTTGTAAACGAATAATACATTTGGAATCAATTTATTAGTGTGCAGATAAGGAATTACTGTTGGACCCTGTTTCAAGTATTTGGACAATGATGATTATGCAACATGAATGACTCAGTGCTAGCATATGGTCTTTGGTACAATATGTTCAATACAGTTGTGTTGGTATACCGCTTTTAATAATAGCAAAATGTAGATTTAGATCCATTTAAGACTTTATTATTCTAGGTACTAATAAAGAACCTGCCCCTGCTCATGAAAGCAGAAGCGGTGGATCATAATAGACCAAATGTTTGGTCAGGTACTGTGGGGCATAACCATTCAGTGCTTTACAGGTCGTTAACAGTGTATTAGAATCAATGTGAAATTTAAATGGGATCCGATGTATGGAATGGACAATCGTTTTGGCATTTATTAATTTGATAAAGCTGGTGTTATTCATCCGGCTTGTTTCAGTATAATGAAAGATTGTGTCCAGAAGTAGCATACAGTATACAGGGTAGCCTAGAACACAGCCCTGTGGAACATCAAACTTTACTTTTAATATGTGTACAGAAGTCACCTGTAACAATTACAAGCTGATAACGGTTAGTCATATATGCCTTGAGCCAGGAAAGAGGCATTCCCTTAACTCGGCAACAGCAAGACAAAAATTATGATAGACGTAAAGGATTACTTTGCTCACAAAGGGCTAATGAACATAGCTTATAAAGGCAGGAAATAAAACACAAGCCTTTTGATCCATCTTGGTTGGGCTTTTGAGAATCCGTGGGCAGCAATTGTACTTGTGTGCATGCGAATAACTGAACATGCTTGTTTCTATAGTTATATCCAATTGTCCAATGTCTAAATTGAAGTTACAATGAAATAAAACAGAAGTTCTCTGGAAGTTGTTCATTCAATATCCTCATTGTACTCCAACGTTCTCTAGAAGTGTTCCATCCATTATCCAAAAACCTACATCAAATATTTGAAACCTCATATTTCGCCAAAGTGGTAAATCCGGCCACTTTGTTGTACACAGGCACAGAGAGACAGTGATATCAGACAGCATCGCTCTAGTCTGGCTAGGTGATGAATCTTTCCATTAGAGTACTATCCATTCTAGCCCTGGAGCCACGTAATCCACCATAGTTCTCTGCAGGTTTCTTGTCAGCATGACAAAGCTATTTACCCTGCCTCTGAAACAGAAGTGGAAGAGTATGGAAAATTCAGTCTGACAACTATACATGGCATTTTCTTCCATTCTTCTATACATTCTCCTATTTTCATGGTATACGCTGATACTACAGTATTATACCATGACATTGCTATGCTGAAAGTGTTTGCAGTTTCTGTCTGGAATTGCTTGGTGGGAGTGTGAGAAAAACCTGATGGCTGTCTGGGCATCTCTAAACCGCATATTTAAAAATAACCCCATTCCAGAGTGTAACAGTACAGGAGAAATATTATGTCTGGGGTCACCTAATGTATTAGCATTACTGACTGAGTATTAGAGCTGCCTTCAGTCCTTTCTGAATTTGTACTCGATGGATTTACCCTCTCTGGAACTCCTGAGCTCTAAAAAATCTAGAGGGAACAACTGACAACTTTATTTAGTTTCTAAATAGCATGCATTTATTTTAGCATTAGCATTATTGGTCGTGTAGAATCCGGCTAAATGTAATGCAGCATATTTTGCCTAGTAAAGGCAAAATGAAAGTCTTGAGCGCTGCTTCGAAAGTAGCTCTGCGCTACTGTTACCGGACGTTGATTATTTTCCAATGACTGCACATCCCAGTGTGTTTTGCTCCTCGAGAAACTGCAAACACAATCCTCAAGACTTTCCAATTCTGAAAAGTTGCAGCTTTACCATTTTGCCAACGGAAACTCCTTCCAAAAATTACTAAATAAACATACCTAATTTTTTTATAAAGTGGTCATCATACAAGTCCCTGTGTAGGCTGTTACTATAGAAGTGATAACGTATCAGAACAAATGTATGGTTTCACTACTCTTACTCAAGTGGTGGCACTCCTAGATTACATGATATCCGATTCCCCTCTCAAGAGCAGTAATTATACACTATAAAATTTCATTTTAATTCACTCTGACTTAATTAGACTACTTTTAATCAGATCCAAGCCAAGTACTGTATTTAGTGGCATTATGGGACTGCTCAGACATTCTTTGAAAGTGATTCAGTTATTCAAGTATGAAAAATGGGTCCTGCTTCTGACCCAAGAGCTTTCTTCTAAGGCACAAAAACTTTGCTTATTATCAGTCAGTTTCAGGTTCCGTTTTCTGCCGACTTTTCAAAATATTCCCACGCCCATCGGTTTAGACACTTCAGAGGAGCAGGAGAGTTGAGAAGTTGAGGTCAGTGCATTTTGAAGGGCAATAATAGCCTCGAGGAAAGATAGAGAAGGATGCACTTGATGTCAAAGTAGACAGACAAAGTGAACACCACCTGGGTGAGAGCTAGTTTGTTCTCTTTTCTGTTTTTTTGGCAGGTAACCTTGGTTCACTCAGAATAAAAATGTCCTATCTCTCTATTTCAAGCATCATTCTTGGCAAAGATTTATGGGCTAAGAAGGCAGAGACATCTTCTTCACACTCCATGAGACAATAATGTCAACCAGTAATGGCTGGTGGGGATATTACATGGTCTAAAATCTAATATCTTTCAATGCCTTGTTTTGGGTTAAGCAATGCATTATACTGTATATTTGGTGAGATGAGGTCTCATCAAAGGCTTTATGCCGTTCAGTGTGTTTTTCTAAGCCTCGTTGGTTCCACAAAAGTCCAAATTTGTTAAAACTCATCTGATGTTGATGGCAATAATGAGCCCTGCTTGCCCATTTATACCAGACACCACTTGTTGGCAACAATGTTTTGTTTGTGCCATTGTCTTCCTGTTCAGAGTTATACAACACAGCACATGTTGTAGGCGTGGGTGAGCGTCTGTCTGAGGGTCTCACTCTAGCAGGTTTCATGTGTCCTCCTCAATGTTTTCTTTCAAGTCTAATCTTCCCATCTGGTATGCCGTTATTGTCACAAGCGGCAGGTCAGTGACTACAGGCCGGACTGTGCGCGTTTCAACACTGGGACGACTTTCTAAACCATCGCGTTCTCTATGACCAGGGATGGCTTGGAGTATATAGGCGCTGAGATTTGCGAGCAGCGTCTAACTTTCCGATTCCTCTCATAAACACAGCGTCCTGCTGTTCGCGGAGGTGCTGAAGTCTGATTAGCATTAGTGTTTATCCTGCTGGGTGTATTTTTAGCACAGTTTACAACAAAAAAGCTCCTTGTTGTTTAAATTCTGTTGGACTTTGGATGCTGTTCAATTAACTGCTTGGATGTCGAGTGTACGGTGAGACTTGGATGACTCACCCGGTGCGGGAATTTTGTCATTTAACTTTATTGACCTGTTCAAACACAGCATGTGACAGTGACAGGACAATGTCTGACAACGACATAGTGGTTGAAAATTCATTACAAAGTCATTACACTTTGTCGGCATAGTAATTTGAGTAATTAGTAATTACTGTAGGACTATTATAGTAACACTTGATTACTTTCTGCTAAGACAGTAGGCAGTTAATGGAAGAACTGTATTGCATTTGACAGCAAAGGAAAAAACTTCAGTCCGCATTTTCTATCCCCAACTTTTTCCAAGTTTACCGACAAGTGCTTGTGTTTAAAGTCTTGGACACGTCTACAAAAGGCAAATCTGGCATCCACAGAGCGTGAACTAAACTTTGCATAATCTGAAAAAAAAAAAAAAAGGTGTAACCAGAGTCCTGCAACTTTCCCCGCATAAATATTTCTAGAAATTCTGCTCTTAAAAAGTATTTCATTTCATCTGGAAACAAGCATGCTGTACAAATATAACAGCTTTTGCATTTTCGTACATGCCAATTTGATTCCAGCAGGCTGTTTATATTACTGCGTGTATAGATTTTGAATCTTTTCTTCTTTTCTGCAAATAGTGTTGTCATATCTAATTTGGTAAGCCAACCTTGAACCCGGCAGGATGTCTACATGTGTGTGTATGGTGTAGAAAGAGACTGAGTGTCGTTGTGTGAGGAAAGGTAGGAGGTAAATGATAATGTGTATTGAGCTTGCTCTGGAATATGACTGCCTCATCAGTCACTTGTGCTTGCAAAATGTCCTGCATCTGTATTAACGTCCAAGTTAACGATTTAAATTCACGCCGGAAATATCAGCACTGGTGGTGATCCAAAATCACACACATGTGAAATATTAACATGAAATCACTTACAGGAACAATCCACCCTGATTTATCTTTTATAATTAGCTTGTGATGCAGCATCGTCCCACTTTCTTATTCGTGAATTGGATTGGATCTCAATTGAGAACGAACATAGCTGTGTTAGCAATTGCTGACAGCGTGAGCAAACGGATTTAAATTATCCACCGTAATGTAGTTTTGGAATACAGTAGGAACAGGAATCAGTTTTGGCTGATTCAGTCCTTTCCTGACACACATTTGGAAGTAAACTGACAACGTGCCATGCAAAACACATTAGCGCTAAGGGACGTCAGTTGCGAAAAAAAAGTGCTTTCTCTGTAGCATTTGATTAGCCGAAGTTAGCCGAGGCTCTTGGTAGCATGAGTGAGCATGTAAGGAACATGGTGACTGGTTCTAGCCAGATGGGTTACAGCAGCATCATTTGGAAGAACTGGCTCCATTGGCAAGCGGCATCTATTATTCAGTTGGAGTGGAAGAGTGTTCAGTGAGATGTGGAGTGACAGGCAAATACTATCCCTCTTACTCGCATAGACACACACATTGAATTATTTTGTGCTGCAAGGCTTTGGCTAAAGTCGAAATGTTTGACGGAGCGTCACTGCTACCATGCCACACTTCAGGCTACATGACACGGCAATAAATATTTATAACCAAGTTGTTCCAATAGGCAGGCGGTATTCTACCTCAGAGGTTCGATCTTGAGCTTGTGTGGAGTTTCTCCCAATGTCAATGTGGGTTTCCTCCCATCTCCCAAAAACAGTCTGATTACTAGGCTCAGCTGGCCCGATGTGTGAATGAGTGTGTGTTGTTGAAAAGTACTGGCATCCCATTCAGAGTTTAGCATTCCTGGGATAGACTCCAGATCCACCACAACCTTGACTAGGATGAACAGCTTACTCTACATGAATGAATGAATGAATATGTACTCCGATAAACAGTTATTATACAACCTAACTCCAACTAAGTTGCCAGTTATTCTTATCCTTGTGGGAACATTTGGTTGAAAAACTGCTATATTTACCCAACCTGAGGTTTTTATTTACAGAACTGAAAGACTCAACAGGCCTACAACATTCCCACACAGCCATAACATCTAAAGTGGGATGGCCCAAGGCCCATCCCTTGCTAAATAATGATCTTCAAGCATGTAGGATGTTATGCAAAACTGTTCACATTCAGCACAGATTAATATTTTTCTTCCTACTCTCTCTCTCTTTCTTCTTCAGCTGAGCCCCTGCCTTTGATGGACCTGTGTAGGAGAGCAGCGCGTCTAGCTCTGGGCCGAGACCGATTGCAGCAGATCGAGACCTTGCCTTTACCCCAATCTCTAAAAAATTACCTCCAATACCAATGATGTGGACAAATCCAAGCAACACACACAGACTCAGAAAACGCAAGCCTTGAGGTGCGGCGGTTCAACGGGGCGAATGTTTACACTACAATCTGTGGCTACTTCCAGAGATGTCCTGTTCCTTCCTCCATTTCTTTGCTTTATTTTTCTTTTTTTTTTTAATTTTGGATGGTATGTAGAGGTGGACCGTGAGGTCGGGGTGCCACAGCACGCTCCACTCTTATTCTCTCCCTGAATGTATAAAGAATGCTACACAACCCCCGGAATGCTCGTTCGAGGCTCGCAGCGATGCTTAAACATTCCAGAAGGAAGCCAAGCACCTTAGAGGCCAGACTCCGGAGCTGGCGCGGGATCCGATTTCAAGCTGTTCACAAGGGCGAACGCTACCCATGTTAAGACCCGATTAACGAGACGAGTCCAGAGGTGCACTGATACAGCACAAACACTCCAAGCGAACATTGCTCTCCCAACCTAATTTGAGTCACTTTGCTATTTCTGAGTGTGCACCTTAATTTTAAGGTGAGTGTGAATTATTATTATTATTTTTTTTTTTTCCATGGTTGATTTATGATTATTATGATAGAGAACCTGTTGCAAGTTTAGTGCTATGTTTTATTTTATTTATCTGGATGAAATTCCTTTTTAATGAATATGACACTGTGCATACTAGCACATGGACATGATAAATCCATCCCAAATGGCTTTTTATTTGAAATCAGGATGCTGCTTTTTTCTATTATTATTATTATTATTATTATTATTATTGATGCTGGTTTGCTGCCTGATCATACAGGAGATCTGCAGTAAACAGTGGAATGTAAGGATGTCGCTAAACATTAGTATATTTAAAATGTGAATAAAATCCAAGTGAATGAGTACAGCGTTTGCTGTTTTTATTTTTGAATTGCTCCTGAATGTGTGTGTGTGTGTGTGTGTGTGTGGATAAAACATGGCATTGCATAAATCTATTTACAGCAAAACTCTTATATAATAATAAAAATACTTCAAGAAGGTTATCTTGCGTCAACATCGGTAACAAACTTTCCATTCTTTTAATTCTACTGGCATGTGGGCTTCTTAAATAACCACAGTGACGACAGAACTACTTCCTTTTCCTATATTATTCCATACCACCTTCCTTTCAATATCTTAGCCCAAATGCTAAAAATGAACACTATTAGTCTTCGATTATTTGAAGTGAAGTGCTACTATAAATAGGGTAACGTATTAGACATTGTGTAATGCTAGATGCATAAAACAAGCGTTAGTTCTTGCATTTTCAGGACATCAACAATTGACTGTTTCCTCTGGACATGTTTGTGTGTGTAAAAACAGAGAGAGGGAGAACGGGGCACTCGGACACTGCTGTGGGACCATTGTGTCTATAGTGTGAAAAGAGCGAGGCATCCTTCTTGCACTTCCTCCTCTCCGCTGGGACAAAGTAGCGCGTGAGAGAGATCAGAGATATAAATAGCGAGATGCCTACAGCAGCCTTCGGACTGGGAGGTTCTCAGCGTCACACATGATCTCATGGCCTCCAGACTGTACGCAGGTGCATCCTGGACTCAGAAAACGTCTGAGAACGTTTTCAAAGATTTTCATTCATGCTGTTCCCAATTTCATCACAAACATGATAGATCAGAGTCCCGGGACAATCAGAAAGCCTGTTGTTGAATAAGAGATTACATGGATTTTAATCCGAATGGAGAAATTTAGCATGGTTGCTTTTGTCTATCTGGTTGTACACTAAAACATGAACATGTAGAGGTATAAGACAGATAAACAAAGATAATATGTGCAAACAGTCTGTCTCACTCGGAGTAAATAAAGCATTCCTCATCCCTCAAGACTACTGCTGCTCCCACCCTTTCTTCTTCCTGTTTGGCTGATTTTTTTTCCCCCTCTAACTTCCTTCAAGTCCGGAATGTCTAAGAAGAGTCTGTTCAGTCCTGAGGATTCATACCTAGATCTATAATCAACACTAGATCTTGAAGAAATACCAAGAACAAGCCTTTAACAACAATGCTACGGAAGGAACTGAGTCAGAGATGAAACTGACAAGTGATGCATTACACAACTGGACAAACACAGCTGGCTCAAACGATCTTTTGACAAACAACCCCAAAAATGGGAGGAAAAACAATGTTAAACACTAGACCCCAATGTATTTGTGGAATTTTGGTACAGGCCAAAGGAATATCGTGTGAAGTATGAAGTATCATGGGAAGACTGTGGTAAAAGAGCACAAAGAGTAAGTATGGGCGGTGATAGTGGGTCAAAAAGAGATTTCAGACTCTTCTCATGTTCTGGAATTAATGATGATTTGTTGTGAAGGTGAAGCAGAGCATCTTTTTGGACTTGAAGAACTGAAGAGGACTGACGAAGCTACCAAATTTGGATATGAGCCTAAATGCCCAAAGTTTAGGCATGGTGTACAAGGTGACACACAAAGTAAATGTCTCCCCAAGATACATATTCATATGATGGAGAATTATGCGGGAAATTACCACAACAAAAGGGAGACAGAGTTGGGGGATTTGGTAATAGTGGCTGGCTATGTTCCTACTAAGTTGGGACGTTGTGCAAATTGTAAATAAAAACAGAATGCAATGATATGGAAATCTCATAAACCCAAATTTTATTCACAACAGAACATAGAAAAGATATCAAATGTTGAAAGTGAGACATTCATGAAAAGTTTTGGCTCATTTTGAATTTCATGACCGCAACACGTATCAAAAAAGTTGGGACTGGGGCAATAAGAGGCTGGAAAAGTTAGTGGTACAAAAAAGCAACAGCTGGAGAAAGAGCATAAAAAGAGCATCTTAGAGTTGCAGTGTCTCTCAGAAGTAAAGATGGGCAGATTATCACTAATTTCAGAAAAAAGGTCCTCAGAATAAAATTGCAAAGAGGTTGAATATATCACAGTACATAATATAATCTTCGGGCCCTTATGCGGCTCTGCATCGCAAACAGACATGATTCTGTAATGGACATCACTAAATGGGCTCAGGAATATTTCCAGAAATATTCTTTTTTTACTTTTTTAAATAATATACTAATATACTTTTTTTGGAATTGGGCTTGTAGGTTATCTTGGTGAAAAAAATGAATGTGAGCCGACCAAGAGAGCAATTCCACTTTTATACTGTACTCAATTCTTCATTAGGGTAAACCAACTGAGAGTCTAACGGCATGTCAGCTGTATAAATGCCCTTCATACATTTGACTTCACTTACCCCAAATCTTAACTTCCCTTCATGAGAACTTTATTTATTAGCACATTATATTGAGCATTTTCATTTCATAATGGCTTCAAACATCAATTTACACCTCGTGCCAAGCTAATTTAATAGGTGGTCCCAGGTGCAGTTTGAGCGATAAGCTACAACTTTCGTGAATGTCAGATGCACAACAAAACAGATTTTTCAGTCTTGTCAGCATACGAACATCTGGCCCTTTGAATTCACAATTCAGCTGTCTACCTTCTCATAGCACCATATCACCTTTACACATTTACTTCAACAGCATCACTGACTTACCTTAAAGCAGCAAATTTCAAAATTCAACATTCCCCCAATTATAGACCCACCTAATCCGTATACTCATCATATTTCTTAACCACTTCCTTTCTCTCTGATACTTTGATAAGTCACCTACAACCTCAGATCCTCTATAGCAGCAGCCGTCAACTGGCAGAACCGGTAGCAGAACCATAAAAACTGTAACAGAACTGATACATAGTTTTTAATACTCCAGTATAGAATAGTTTTCCATAGTTGAAAAGCACTAGTCTTTAGTATTGTTCACTGTTACCCCTTTTCCACCAAGGCAGTTCAAGGTTTGGTTCAACCCAGACTTCATACATACAGACTTGACATAATGGCTCTATGGTGGCTCTCTAGCCTGAGGAAAATCAAACCAGTTCTTAGAAGGATCAACCAACTATGAACCAGCACTAGCACCAATCCAGAACTAGCACCTAGTTCACGTTGGTGGAAACAGGGTTCAGTATACCACAGCACTATTGAAGTCTTCACTATTTTATAGTTAAATGTAACTGTAAATGGAAAGTTTTGACATATTGCTCCCATATAAGAGGGATAGAACACTTTAGAATGTATTGTTAAAGGAAAATTATCAACTCGCAGGTGATCATTTTTACTTCGCTTCATGTCAGGCTGCATCACACCACCCTATAGTTAATTCTCCTATAACATCGCACCCCAAGTCTTTTATTCCGTATATATATCCTTCAATATCATTCCTATTCTTATTCTCTTCCTGTCTGCCCTGGTTAGAAATACGCTGCTCATTCCCCAATTAGACACTTAACACCACTCGTGATTTCACAAATGACCTTTTCTTCACCAACATGGGAGTTTCTAGAGCTGTCAACCTTCTTTTCTTTTTTTCAAGGTCTCGCTCTCTCTTTTTCTCTCGCTCCTTGTTCATTCCCTTTCTCATGCTTTGTCAGGCATGGGCTGTCCACCTTCCAGTCAAAACTGATTGAAACATGAGTTTCCTCTTTCCACTCGAAATGAGACCTGATTAAATTAAACACCCTAGACATGATCTGACAAACAACATGCCTACAGCGGATCACTTTTTATTGAGAATGGTAAAAAGCCATGGCAAAAAAGCTAAGACCAGGGCACTGGGGTAGATCCATGCCTCGAGTACGCAGAAAACAAAATGCAAAATAATGTTGAAATTTTGCTTTAATTCATGGTGGTATCAAGGAACCTCTGACTCTCATGTGTAGTTAAAATATATATACATTTGCTGTTGCACAGATGGGCGACAACAGAGGCATATAGCGTAAGATTAAAGCTTAATGAATCATAACCTGGCCAAGCATGTTAGATTTAGAACCAAATGAATCATTCTACACACCCTGGCTGTTTTATTTAGCTTCTTTTAATCTCTACTAAACCCAGACTTACAAAATTAGCTTTGGGATCTGTGGCATACCAGTTCACAGATCACCTTCAGAATTGGGCAGAAGCAAGATCATGGGTCGCCCTCTACAGGATGAGAATGGTAGACAAGAAACATAGGAACCTGGATGGATAAAGTGTCCAGATCTGCAACAGCAACAATAATAATAATGAGGGCTAACGTCCTTCCTCTGAGACAGCCAAACACATCATCACGGGGCAGCATAACACACTAAGAAGAAAGCGTTATCTACTGCTCAGAGACAGACTGGCTAGTGTTGCTGTGACTGACATGGGAGTGAAAGTATGCTCCTTTTTGCTCCCTTGGCTCCTGGCCATGGGCTGCTATGGCATTTCGGGGATTAAATCTCGCAATCTCCAGACATTAGGGCAAATGTCATTCTGTTGTGCCACTTGGGAGCCTTGGGCTTTTGCAGTGAAAATGTTCATTGGTATATATATGAGGTGGACTGGGAACACCTATGATGGCAGAAGACCACATCAAGTTCCACTCCTGTCAGCCAAGAACAGGAATCTGAGGCAGCAGTAGGCACAGGGTCATCAGAATGGGGAAAAATGTAACCTGGTCTTTTTCTAATCTTCAACTATCCTGTTTCGATGTTTAATTTAAACAAATAGCTGAAGATTGTGATTTGTATCCATGTGATTTTACACACTGCACTTCTGCCACATGATTGGAACTAAATATTACCATATGACCCAAATTACTCACTGAAAGTTGATTTGTTGACTACTACTAGATCACTTCATACAGACCATTTAAAATACAGACCTCACTGCAATTTCATTATTGACCAGCAGAGGGCGATACTACATCAGAAAATGATGTGTGTACAGAGCTGCGGGAAAGGGGTCCCACAATGTGTCCAGTAGATAATAAAAGTGGCAAGGGTGTGTTTGAGGCAAACTGTCCTGCTGCCTGAAATCCTCTATATTATAATAATCATATGCAATAATGTTATAATAAGCCCAGTGCTCTCTTCATAGTAGCATAACACAATAATATGCATTTTCTTTGAGTCATTTGGCCATTAAAACATTAAAAAGATGTGTGCCGTCTTACACTTAATCTTGCAAGTATGATGAACAGGAGGCTTTCATGTGTATTAGGCAACTTTATTGAGACATTTCAGTGAAATGATGCCTTTCGAAATCATATCCAACATGTCAAAGTTGCAAAAACTTTAGTTTGCATGTCAGCATATACCTTGGGTGCTATTTAGAGAGCTGCCTATAGGTAATGCAGGCCACCTACTACTAGCATGATCAAATCATGGTTAGGCTCTGAGATCATGGCCTTCCACTCCATCCTCTTTCTTTCTCCTCAATCTTTCTGTCCTCCAGAGGGCGTCATAACACTGTGTAAGATATACAGGTTTAGTGCTGGACAATACATGGCAGTATTTCTAAAAGGGGTGTAACATGTCTGCATCTGTATCTGTATTGTGACTTAAACCTGAAGTGTGTTGCCTGAAACAGTAATTTTGTTGTTGGTAATTAAATATGAACACGGCCACTATGCTACCAGTATCACTGCAAAAGTATTGGGGGTAAAAAATGGACGTAGAACTGTCAGCATGGGGTGTGAATTCTGGTTCCTCAACAGTTCCTCAACTCATCACTCGCAAGACTGTTTGCGTAAGGCTGTTTTTTTTTTTTTTTAAATCCTATTCCCATTATTTTTTGTCCATGATATATTCTAACAGGTTTGGCTGGTCCTATTTTCCAAAATATAAACAACTAATGGTCTAATCTCAACCGTGAGAACCCTAACCAGGTAATTACTAAGGATGCTGCAAATCCATGTCAATAAACATGATCCTTCTTTCATGTCTGACCACTCACTCATCATGAGATCAATGTATGAACTTTCTGCCCATGCAAGTGTTCACTATAGTCATATCTGTATTTGTATCTGTTTAGTACAAATTATCTGTTTGATCCAATTAAAGAATTTGTATTCGGTTACAGCCATAATTTCTAACATAACTTGTGCTTTAGACCATGTGTAATCAACAAAACTTGGAAGCAGACCTCATGGGGGGAAAAAAGTTAGAACATATCTGATGTAAGACCTCCAGACTTATACTGCCTTTGGAAAGTGTAAATAACAGGTGTCAGATAAGAACTTTGGAAAGAGTCCGTCCAATTAGTGAGCCATCTGGAACCAGTCTCTGTTTATGACTTCCTCTTGACCTTGTGTCTTCTTGTCTCTTCCTGGAGTGGCTAGAAGTCAACAAGTTCTTTCGGGCTTGGAGAGTTCATGTGGTTTGTCATGAGCAGTCATGTCTCTGAGTTTTTCACCGGTGGGCCTGAATGTGTGTAATTACTCACACAAGTGTGAACAAATTGTATTGGGGGAAAAAGTGCATAAGGTTTTTCAGCACAAAGATAGCTGTTATTTAAAGTCGAAGCTAGGGCGAAGAGCAGCAGAGTAGAGAAAATTTGTAGTGAAAACATTTCAGAGTTGAGTTAAGCACACATAGTGAGAAATCGTACATCTGAAATTGCAGACATATGCATTCAGACATCGGATGTAACTATGGATTCAAGTGTTGTTATAGAAGTGTTTGCTGAATTTTTTTTTCCCCGAATAACTAGAAATAATGCCTTATCAAGCTAACAGTGAAAACAGTAGAAAATGATAACCAAAAGCTAACCCTCTTGGTTATTACCACATTGCACCACTCTTATAGCCATGAAGTGCTTTGAAAAGCTAGTCTTGATGTAGAGTGCCTTGCAGAAGTATTCACTTCGCATTTAAAATATGCTTCTATCTAGCTAGTCTTGCCGGAGTCCCTGCTTGCACTCAGCACACAATATACACTGTTCTTTACCATTTCTCTCTCTCTCACTATTGCTCTATCACCCGGAGCACTGCTTACTCAAAGATTTATGCAAGATCTACAGTATATAGACCAGTTTTCACCCACCATCTTTGATGATTATGTATAAAATAACATAGAACACCAGCAAAAAAAAAACTGCCTGGAAATACCAATAGTTCGATGAACCTGATATGTTTCGCTGAAAAACTGTCATGTCAGACAAGACTGAGCTCAGGACTATTTTCTGAACAACAATATACTTCATATGTAACTGGGTATTGAAGTTATCCCCATGTACAAAAAGATGCCATGTGTTGGACAGGGATGCCTCTATCTTAGCTGTCCATAACAATTACTAAGCAATTCTAAGCACAGCAATACAAACCTGTAAGGACGACCACAATCTCTATGTCCTCTGCCTATCCACAGTTGATTTTAGGACAATGTTATTCAAAGTCATCCCACGTAATTGGCCCTGACAACATACATAGTTTTGTGCTCAGGATAATTTGCAGTTCAGCTTGCCGATGTCCTTGCAGACTGTCTCCCTTCTGCAACATTCCTACGGCAATGAAAAGCCAACTCTCTTGGTTATTACCAAATTGTGCCACTCTTACTGTCATGAAGTGCTTTGAAAAGCTAGTCTTGAGGAAGAGTGCCTTGCAGAACTATTCACTCCACATTTAAGATATCTATCTCTAGCTAGTCTTGCCAGACTCCCTGCTTGTGCACAGCACACGATATGACGATATACCATTTCTCTCTCTCTCAGTCTCTCTCCATCTGAGATATCAATGGTCCTGACCCGTTCTGCTCTCTGGACCGGTCTGATCCATCATGAGGTCCTACCTCTGGTTGGACTTCTCATCACTTGGAAACCACTTAGTCCTGCTGACTATGGCTCCATATGAACAGCCTAAAGATGCTCATAGAAACTGTGAGGATGGCTTTGGACTGTTGTTAATACAAGCAGTTTTGCTACAATGGCTTAGGCCTAGAATTGCAACGACAACCTTAAATTGCCACAAACATTTTTTCAATTTTGCAATGTCTTCATATTGGTGATATCTTGAAAAACTAAACTTGAAACTACAAAATTGTACTTTCTTGGCTATCCAGTGTCACCCGAATGAGGATGGGTTCTGTTTGGAGACTGGTTCTTCTCAAGGTTTCTTCCTCTCGTCATCTCAGGGGGTTTGTGACTATATCCATTGTTAAAAGCTTTATGCAAACAAAACTCAAACAAACTAAGGTCTGGGTTTTGTCAGGGGCATTCAAACACACTCAGATTTTTTGAAACACTGGACTGTAGCTTGGGCATTGTGCTTATGGTCATGTTCCTATTGGGAGGTAAATCTCAATCCCAGTCTTACGTTTCTTGCACTGGAACAGGTTTGTTCTGAGACAGCCCTTGTACTTGACTCCACCAATCATGTCTTAAACCCAGACCAGTTTCTTTTTTCCTGCTGATGAAACGCATCACCACAGTAACGCATATATTCTACCACCAGCATGCTTCACTTAAGGTGATTTTGGTTTTTGCCAAATATGGCACATTGTTATAAGGCAATAATGTTGCATTTTGGTCTCATCATACCAGAACACTTTTTGCTGTGTCTTTGGCCCTTCTTACCCAGTCACTGCCTTTTGTTGGATCTCCTTTTGCATTTTGTAAATTATACTGATTTTACCCACCCATGTTTGTGGAGATTCATGACATACCATCCCAATTAATTCAATTTCAGTTCCAGGTGATAACACCACCACCACCAAATGCCCTATCTCACTAGTAGTTTAATACAATATCTACTACCTTTCCCCTGGCACTGACCTGCCTGGATCCTGTATACCATTCAACACAAACAAAGATTCTCATCAACAGATTCCCCGGTTTACTCAATTCCCCAAGAGGAACTACTATATCTTGACCATGTCTCTTAGGGTTGTGTGCTTAGTCAATTGCGGCTTACACTGCTGACCTCATCCTGTGCTGCAAGTTAATACAGCAATAACATCTAAAGTTGCATCATCTAGTTTGCTAGATCCCATGGTGGACCCAATCAGTAATAATGATGTAAACAGCCCCAAGCTACAAACTGCACACCTCACCTAACCCCTCAATGCCAGCTGTATAGCAATGAAAAGAACAACAGTTCAAAATTAATGAATAAATGCTCATTCAGTGGATCTTATTCACAATATGCTCATACTGAAAGTCCCGTCAAAATACTATCGAATACAGATTATCTTTACTCTTTTACAAATGTGTACTGAAATAATTTATAACCCTGCTATCAGTGTCACCCAGAAGAGGATGTTTTTCCCCTTTTTTAGTTTGTGTCATCTCAGGGAGTTTTTTTTTTTTTTTCCTTGCCACTGTTCAATTCCACAATTGCTCATTAGAGATCTGAATCTACCTCTAAATGTGCTTTTGTAAATAAAATTGGATTTAATTGTTTTCTGAGCACCACTCGGTCATCCAGAAGTTCAGTAACTACAATCTGCTATTATTTAAACAGCAATGCTGTATTGGTATGGGGCCATAGCGTCGGACATTGCTCTCTGCATGGTACACATTCCATTCCATTAGATTTCCTCACTTGACTTTTGTATATTTCCTGATGTGTTATCTCAAAGCACACATAGAAAAAGACGACTGAAGATAAAAGCCAAAATTTGCTACAGCCCATTTAGAGAGGAAAACTGACTCAATTTCCTGCAGGTTATAGAGCGTGAGCAGCTGCGTCACTGAGTACTACTGGAATTGCAATGTTTCCATCCAGAAGACCTTGCAGCACACAACTCAGCTGAGAAATTAAAATGAATTCCCTCCTTGACTTAATTGTAATACCCTCTGCTTGTCAAATTTTTACTGAAACTCTTGTTGAACACTGATCTGCCTTACACTTATCTCAGAGTATATGGATGAGATGACAAATAAATCCAGAACGTACAGTTTTATTTCAAAGCCTTGCCGATGAAGGCTTGTGGGAGTGTAAAATCTACAAAGATGTAAGAATGAGGGGGCAAGCCAGATAACACAGCAATCAAGAGCGCGCCAAACAACGTAGAAGAGGAACAGAAGGCAATATAAAGCATGAGGGAGAAAAGTAAGGGATATCTAAAAGAATCGATGAACAGAGAATGACAGGTCCGTAACCGCCCATGTGTTACTCATCAGATCCAACCCTGCAATGCTAAATATACTCAGAAAGTACAGAGAGAAGCCTGAACACAGGAGGATCACAGGGATAGTCTTTACATCTAATGAATACATTAAACATTTATGGCTGCACTTGTTTAGTGTCTGCATTCATATCGACACGTTCCTCCTTAACGCAAAGGATCTATCTGCCTGCATTTCTCTAAAGCCTCATTCCTGACATGTCCAGGAAATACAGGAGTACACTTCCAGTAAGTGTATGTTAAAGGCAAGCACATAATTCAAATTCCTATTGTCTTCACACAGATGGTAGATGGCAATCAGGAGGATTTAGAATAACTAAAAAAAATGAAAAAGTAAAACTAATAAATTAAGCCCATCTATGCAGTTTAGGCTCATTTGCTCATTAATCTTAGTTTGTTGCTAATGTGGTGTCTCATTCACCTTGTGGCCTGGCCATCTGCAGCTTCAGCCATCTCATCAGAGTCCTACCACTTATAATAGACCACAGAAAAATGAAAATACAGTCTCCAGATTCAGAAAGATAACTTTTAAAAGCATTTATCACAAGCATATGACTACTGCAGTGTTTCCATTGAGCGCTCTTCACACCTCTCTTAACCATATGGATTGTTTTTACAGCATGGTTGTAGGGACCTTGTTTATTGGTCAAAATATTACTACATACTACAGTATTGTGGTAGATGGAACTGTTAGTGTTATTGCAAATACAACAGGAAATACAGTATGTAGAGACATCAGGGAGAAAAGCTTAGCACTTGCAAATGCAAATTGAGCTTCCAATGCTAGCATGACTACAGAAGCAGGATCTCTGGGGTTTCTGATGCATTTCTGTTATGACAGGTGCTTGTTATCTACCTTCACTTGCCTCGCTGTAGAATTAGGCACGTGTACATAGACTTTATTGAAATTGTTACATTTTAAGATAATTGTACCATGGTGGACAAAAGTACCGGGATCAAAATTCCAACTTTTAGACTGGCTATTTTATACACTCATCAGCTGCAGACAGAAAGATGGGAACATTCAACTTTTGGTCTGAGATAATGAGTCACTTTTGTTCTGTGTCAGTAGTGGGAAAGGAAATGCCACTCATTTGTCACCTGCATTAATCCAATCACCTCTCAAAATCCTGAAGTAATATCTCACCAGTCTCTCACCTCAAACCATTCATTTATTCCTCTTCAGTAAGCGCTTTATCCTGGTCAGAGCTGCAGTGGATCTAGATCTAGCCCATGAACACTGGGTAAAAGGAGGGAGATGGAGAGACACAGACATAATATCAAGGGCCAATTCACCTACCTGAATGCTCATGGGAGTTGGGAGGAAACTGGAGAAACCCATGTAGATATGGTAAGAACATGAGAAGCTCCACACATGTAGTAATGAGAGCTTAGAATTGGACCAGGTACTGAGGCGCTGTGAGGCAGCAACACTACCCCCATATGGTACCATTCCACCCACCTTAGACCTATAGCTGACAAAATTCCAGAAACTAATCACTGTTGTCTCCACTTGCTGGGATGAGATATTCTCAGTGTGCATAAGGTACTGTACATGAGCAGCAAAACTGCCCCCAAATTGCACCATATGCTAAGGTACAACACGAGTCATGGGTTGTCATACATCTGTCGAAGCCTACTTAATGCCTATAAAGTCCTTGTACTACAGAATGGACAAACAAAGTCAAAGACGCATTTTATTCTCGTCTATTTGAAACACAAGGACTAAATTACACACCACCTAGGTGAAACTGTTTCTGCGAACCATTGATGATGAAACACATACTTCTGAAGAATCTGAAACACATACTTCAGCAGACAACAGACAGCACTCCAACCACTTTATGCAGAACATAATATTCAGATTGAACCATTCCCTACTCTGAGACAATTGTTAAGAATGCTTATATCTCCCAAGGTTTGGGATTTACAGAAACAAAACTGCACACTCAGTTTGAAGGCATCTCCATGAATGACACTCTGCTGACCAGTCAGGACTCTTCGAAATAGAACAAGCAGTGTTTACAGCAGTTGCCCAGCAGATGTCTTTCTGGGGTAAGGGCAACGCATCACATTGCCACATTAATAGTGAGGCACTACCATGAACAAGTGGCCCCAAGGTTTCTCAGGGGAATCCCGTGAGACGCATAAATGTGTATGTAATCTGTAGAAAGCTCAGACAGTGGCCAGAAGAGCAAAAATACATCTGACCTCTGCAAATAAGTGTGTTGTAGACCTACCATTTAC
The DNA here is from genome assembly GCA_030068235.1 of Notoglanidium macrostoma. Classification (NCBI taxonomy): domain Eukaryota; kingdom Metazoa; phylum Chordata; class Actinopteri; order Siluriformes; family Auchenoglanididae; genus Notoglanidium; species Notoglanidium macrostoma. The sequence goes on along the minus strand of JAQQZR010000001.1, from coordinate 20,196,706 downwards.
CATTCACGTGAGCCAAGATGTGCTTGGACATTGGGGTGTCACATCCTTTTACACTAGAAAGGGCTTAAATTAAGAGATGACCTATCATTTTCATTGTTTTGAACTGTTTTGAAGTGTCATGACATGAAAACATGTCAACCTCAAGCTTCAAGTAAGTGACAATTAATTAAGATGACACAGATATGAAAAAAATTACTTACAGAGCTAAGGTTGATACATTGACAATGAATGAATGTCATTGATCGTGTATGGGTAGAGCGTGGGAAAGGATGATTGGCGATTGAATTCTTGACACTTTCTGGGTGCGGTGGTGTTCTGATCATCTCCCACATGAGGTCTTAACCATTATGATGACTGGGGTCATGGCCATAGTTCAGGCAAGGATGTTAGGTGCAGTCCCTTCTAATCCTGGGATACCAGAAATTCTTCTCCCTGGATTGTGCCTGACCAAAAAAGGTCAGCATTACTTGGGAGATTTTAAAAGGCTTGGTGGAGGCAAGTCCAGAGTCTTAGTGATTTTTACCGAAGGGATGCAGACAAACAAATCAAGGAAAGTATTTGACAAACACAACATCCAAGAATGAGATGCTGTTTTGATAAAGGGAAATCTGTTGAAGTGTAATGAGTGGCCAGTTGGCTCAATGTGAACTTAATATACTAGGCAGCGGGTATTCTGAGTCAAATAACAGGTCATTACAATACCGTCTAGTCATGAGTGTTTGAATAGGTTGAACAGTACTAGCATAGTCCATTTTGTTTTTAATTCATAGAAAGGTGGAGTCCATTGTACGATTCTCCTTAAATCTTTGTGCCTTGGATTTTATATACGTGTTAACTACTCTCTCATAGTTATTGTTTGTTATAGTCTGGTTATGCTAGCTACCTTTGGTTATAAAGATGGTTTCTAAGCCTGTTTAGTTGGACAATCAAAAGCCACTAAAGTTATCCAATTCTCAGTCATTATGTCCCATTTCTAACTCTGTCAATAAAAGGCATAATAGGAGTAATAGGAGACCTGCAGTGCTCTCTTTCCTTCTCTCCTCATCTTACTGGACATCCTTGGTTTGTCAGTGAGAACTGGTGCTCTTCAGTACGGCACTTGATGACTATCCTGCTGACATTAAGGACTATTGGATTGAAGAAATTTTTCAATTATAAGTGTACAATACTCAATGTACTCAACATAACTACTTATTCTTTTTAATGATCTCTTTTCTGATTTTTTTTTCTTTTCTTTTTTTTTTTTTTTTGGAAGAAGGGTAATGTCCATAACTATAAAATATAAGTAAAGGCCAAAAGGCAACTAAAGGGCATCTGGCGCGTAGTCTAATTACTATTTAAAACCAGTGGCGTAGCAAGTTACAGTTAGTTGCTCTAAAGCATCGCGGAGCAGTTGAGACGTGACACGCGCTGGGCTTTTAAACAGTCATGATGATGAACATGTGCGTGTATTGGAAGAAGCACTGCTTTGGCACTTCTGCAGTTTGTGTTAAATGGACTGTATGAAATAAATACTGGGAAGATTGTTGTCCGTAGTAAATGAGAGGTAGCAGATAAAAATTATGTTATAACATTTATAACCATGTGTATAGAAATGGAAGACAACTTAATACTTGCTACGTCTTTAAAATTGTAAAAAAGAGAAGAAAAATAAATGTAATTTCGGATAAAGACTTTTTAAGGACCTAAAAAGACCCTGTGATGAGGTCATAAGGCTGTAAGACAATGAACATGAAGGAAATGAAAATGTAGGTTAATGCCATTCTCTGCGACAGCACCTGGGGGAAAGGAACACAACAAGTTTCTGCTAACATAATCGCTTTTCTTTTCTTTTGTCTGGTTGCTGTTCCAGGAATAGCTCAGTTAGAATAGCCCAGTTAGCAGAAATCTGGGGGTTCTGACCTTTCCCACTGAGAATGGACAGGGAACGGAGTAGGAGTGAGAGTGGAGTAAATTCCTAATCGTGCCTGACAACCAGGAATTATTGGGAAGGAGGAAATTCGAGTGTAATTCCAGTCAAATATATATAGAAGTCAATTGATTTATTGTTTCATTGACTGTTATTCTCTAATATCGAATAAAATACAGTATTATGCAGTTCAAAAACTGCACCTGCAACCCAAATTCCATGAAAAGTCTAATTAAGGGCAAGATCAACCATAGAGAGCATGGGGTGCATCTGGTATACAAGGTTTATGGTGGGTGTAAGTTTATACTTCCCCAAGGGCAAATTCAGAAACTGGTGAGGACTTGAACGCCACCTACTCTAGAGGAAATGGATTAGTAAGAAACCGACACTTATCCTCATGCATGTAGCCAGTTGATATTGCTGCTTGACTTAAATATAAGGTCTTGCAATTGACGCAAGAGGCACTCATACAATCAGAGAGCTCACATCTTTATTTTCCATCCTTGCCTGAATAAATCAATGGTCGGAAAGAGTACAAAAGGCAGTAGAAGCAGTGCTACTGTAGGAATAATAGTCTGGAGTAAAAAATAAAAGTAGTGATCAAGAATATTACTCAGGTAAGAGTAAATAAATCATCTGGTGGAAAACAACTTGAGTAATGATGTGCAAAAGTGTCCTTTGCCCATACGGTATTACCTAGCAGGACTTCAGATACTGTATATTTAACACTACCAAACATCATAAAAGACAGCTAGCTAGTCTAGCTCACTCAGCTGGCTAATAACATACCTGTACATGTTCCCACAGGGCGAATGTTGGAATGATAAACGGAATGATATTTCCGCAGATCATAGTCTCAGTAGTTCCTCGGAAGCATGGCTGGCCAGCTCTGTGTCATTCTGTCTATAGTAACCAGTGAATAAATTTCCCAGAAATTCTCTCAGGAAGCTGCTGAGTATTACTACCATTAAAATCGATATGAAATTTGTATGTGAAATATCACTTACTTTCACTGCGCAGTTAAAGAGAACGAAAGCCGGTGATGTAATTGGATAATATAGCAGTGTACCAGATTACCCTTCTTATAACCATATTAAATCATTGACCTCTGTTGACATTGAAGCCACCCTGGATTACCATATTCCAAAAATACCAAAATTATACACCTATGCCTTGGATTTGCATGTGCTTCATGATCACACAAAACTGGGCCCTTTCTAAAGGCATGAAAGAACCTCTTGATAAGATTAATTGAATCAGATAGTCTGAAACTCCTTTTATTCTGTACGTATAAAAAGAACTATAGCTACAGCAGATAATACAGCACCTACAATGGGGTTAGGCTTTTGCTTAGACTTGACCACATAAAACGCATCATTATCTCGAAGAAAAGAGAGAACAAAAGACAAAGAATGGCAGTGTTGAATGCCCGACTGTTCCTACTCATCGTCGATCCAGTGACAATTTTATAGCCAAGATAGAATGTGCTTTTATATTTATGACATGCTTTATTTTCTCAAAAAAAAAAAAAAAAAAAAGAGAAGAAGAAAGTACTTAAAAAAAATGCAAATCCCTCTCAAATACCACTTGAAGATCATCACTTATGTCATCATCGCGGATGGCAGAGGTTGCCAAGTTGCAGGGCTAATTTTCAGATACGTCTTCGATGGTGTTTGAAGTGGTTCAGTAATCCAGATCAATCTTGACTCTGATTAAGGCATGTGCCGTAATTATGTTAACAGCCCTGACAAAATGCAATCAATACAATATCGTCCATATATACTGAGAGTCCAGCCATTATCTATACTGCTTATCTTAGTCATCAATGGCAAAGCAAAATCAAATCAATTGGTGCTTATAATCACTAACAAGCTTTTCGCGTGTCTCCACTCCAGGTCTTTGAGATTGGAAGGCTTCCTTGTCATCACTCTGGTTCCCTCAACAGATTCTGGATGGAGTTCAGGTCTGGACTCTGGCTGGGCCACTCCAACATGTTTTCTGTTAACCATTTCTTGACCACTTTGTCTGTATGTTTCGGACAAGTTTTTCTACAGATTGACTGCCGTTTTCCTCAAGAATCTTAATTCCTCTTTACTCATGATGCCGTTTGACAAGCTTGCCTGGCTCAAATGGGTGAAACACACCTCCAGAGCATTCACCATGCTTGACCATTGGGATGGTGTTCTCGTTTCTTTCACCAAACGCAAAGTCAAGTCCCTGTGTCCAAACAACTCCATTTTCATCTCACCCGACCACAGAACTGACGAATAAAAGCTCTCTTATTTGTCAAGGCAAGCTTTTGTGTGCCTGTCTTGGAGAAGTGGAGTCCTGAAAGGAATTGATATTTTCCATATTCTGTATTGCAATTGCTGTGAAACCCCTAAATTACCATCACAAAGGCCAAGCAGCTATCAAAACAAGTCTGGGACGAAGTTTTGATAAACATCCAATGGAGCGGTATTAAATCCATAATTTAAATAATTTGGAATCTGCTATTGGATTGCCATCAAAATTCTGTGCCTGGATAACGATGACATTAATTAGCGATACAAACATAGTTTACAAAAATATACCAACTCATGTCTTTGAGATGTTTAAGACTACAGAACACACTTCCAACAGGTAGATAAGGGAATACATGAAGAATGGGGTGGTGGTTGGTTTAAAAATAAGACGGAATTAAAAATCCACCCTGCCTGGGAATCTCAAAGGGAATCGTAGAGGCAATTTCATCTATATTTGGAGGATTTCTTTCTTTCTTTTTTCTTGACCCTGAAACTGAGTCAGTCATCTACAAAATTGAAAAATCACAACCCAGCAGTGGTATTCCTAGTTTAATGCCCACGACTCCTGCAGATTCTGGTCTTAATGGAGCACCAGAAGAAGTGGGACTGGAGTGTGTCACTGTTCTCTCTCTCTCTCTCTCTCTCTCTCTCTCTCTCTCTCCCTATGGGCACAAAATACTTAGCGGTTAGCCTAAAGCTCGAATGAGAGGCCGGTCCCCTTCTGGATGTAATCATTTTGTCAGCAGCTTGGGCACTTTAATGACCACCTGTCCAGAAAGACACATCAGACAGACATGTCACACAGACACATCTTTTAGTCAGACAGACACATCAGTCATAGACGGGCTTTCACAAGCCTTTTTCAAAGCCACACAGACCCCAGTAGACAGACGCACATACACACAAAAACCCTTTCATGCTCAGTTATTCGGAGACCATTCTCAAAGAAGGCTTACAGAGTCGGTCACGCACACAAAAAAACTTCGCATGCGCCGTTTCTTATTCATTTCTGTACATAAAATATTTGTAAGCACGTAAATGTTTCTAACGTCTACATTTCTCCTAAAACGTTCAACCCCATTCTCCTGTTGGTTACTGTGAAGTCCTGTACCTTAGACAAGTGACCTTTGAAAGGACTATATCAAAAAATGTACTGCGTGTACTATACTACCTCCCAACCCACCTGAAGACAGACTATACATTACTCAATATTAGTGTTGATTCAGGTATAAAAGCGCCATTGACTTCAATTTGGTATTGTGTGACTTAATTTAAAATGTGTGCACAATATAAACAAATAAAACCCGAAATAATATGATGTGCTGGATCAAGTGCTATTTTATAAGCTGCCAAAGAATGTTGGTTGACGCCATGTTGATAAACGGAGATAAATGTGATAATAACTTTATTATTAATAATAACTCGTGTTAGATGGTTTTTATCAGTATCCTTATACAAGTACAAAGGTACGTATCATTCCCCAGGTCCTTGGTGCGACCTTGCTGTCAAGTGGACAGAACAATAAATACAAACAATGGGATAATACGATTAATACACGTACCGATTTAAAGGCAAGCGCGTGGTTTAGACACTGTTGAAAGAAAACCCTGTCGGTCTCTTCTAAAAAAAATATCTGGCAACCTTGAAGGTTTTCTGCATCATGTGAATGGGACATGTATGTACATATGTGCATAATGTGAGTGTGAATAACTTTCTCCACACACATATTAACGTAGCTTTTGGACTTAAGAATGCAGAAAAAATATCACTAAGACATTAATTTAAGCCGTTGTCGGTTAACTTAATACTGTGGTACTCGGAAATGGTAACATTTGTCAAGCAGGTTATCATACAGTGACAAAGTCACGCCTTAAAAACTAAAAAAATGCTGGCCTTGAGAAAAAAAATATAGAGATGGCGGCGAGGAAATTTACTACAAGTGAGCATGTTTAGGGTTGATATAAAGGTGAAAAATATAGATCAGGACGTGATGTAATTTTGCACACTTGTGAATGACAGATGATGGCTATGCTTGTAAGATCAACGCTTAGACCTCACCTTCTTTTTAACTTTCACTCTCTTTTCGCTGTTTAATAACCTGATGGAAGGGAACATATTTTAGCAGACACATAGGAGAAATAATGCCTGCGGGATGTGTCAGGAAAATTAATAGCTGCTTTCATGTGGACAGGCTTTCATTTTTTCCTACTGCCGCCTCTAATCATCCAAGTGGCCTTCAGCAAGCTTCACAAAGCCTACTCTACATCAAAACTCCACGTACACACACTAGCTGGCATAAACCATGTCATCTGCAAACCTTTACTTTTATAGAACTTGAGAAGAATAGGAAATGTGATACTTTATTCCTTCACCTGTGTACTGACAAATTACTTTTGTTGTCTATCCATCTCTATTTTTCACAATCTGGCTTCTCAGCTGAGCAGTGCCACTAATACAGCATAATCCTAATCGTTTTTTAATGTGCAATTGTTTTGTATAACTTAACACGTATAGAAATATATACACACACACCATCACCAGACAAATGCTGGCAAGTGATCAGACATGCATAAATATTTATGTAATTAAAACTACCGGCAAGGTATATGCATATTATCTCTGTTGGAGTCTAATAGAGACAGATTACCTCATTGCGATGTCTTGCCAGTCTCAGTGTTTGTATATTCTGTGATTAATTTTATTGTGTACTTTTGGATTTGCCATCTGGTTTGTCATGTCATGCTTGACTTTTACCAATATCATGACTGGGTCTTTTGGCTTGACTTCCTGATCTTTGTTATAACATCCTTCCTTACGTGACTCTCCAGTCTGTAGGCACATCTAAAGGAATCTACACTAACCGAGAGTCAGCCATTACATACATGAATGTCAGGCATATTAAAAAACGGGTGCCGTTATCAAGAGTGGTTCAGACGCCTGGCAGTTAGGAGAGAATCATAGCTCTGTCGTAATGTTCCTTGCCGGAGAATCTCATACCAAGGTCAGTTTCGTCATCTTCTTTTGTCTGGAGTCAGGAAAAAAATAAGACGACGCGGAGATGTCAAACACAGCGTAAGACTTCACATAGTAGGAGGCAAACACATCCTTTGGCAGTTTAATCTTGCTATACTAACATTTAACAGATGTGACTGCATTTTGCTCTGGCAAATAATCTTCTCCATACCATTAAGCCCCCAGAACAGTTTTAATTAACATTTACATTTACTGCATTTGGCAGAGCTCTTTCCCAGAGCGACTTACAAAAGTGCTTTGAAGTCTCTATCAATACAAATTCATTCACTAGGTCACAGACTAAGAGTACTATCAGTCTAAAAACTCTGTTAGGAAGGTAATATAGTAAGAAAAGCACGAAGTGGCAGGACTTCTCAGCTGTTAAGACATCTGAGGGAAGTTCGTTTCACCTCCTACATGCCAGAACAGAGTAGAGTATTGATGCATGCCTTCCTTGTACCCTGAGAGATGGTTGGATGAATTGAGCAGTGCTAGAGGGAGTGCAGCAATGGGGTGTTGTGAGAGAACCTGTGATGGTTGGAAACAAGTCATGCAGCTTCATTCTGGATCAGTTTCAATGGTCGAATGGTGCTCAGAGGCACACCTGCCAGGACTGGGTTGCAGGAGTCCAGTCGCAAATTGAAAAGGCACTGAACAAGTACCTGAGCGGCATGGATGTGGACGAATCTTTTAAGGAGAAATCGGCATGAGCATGTCTGAGTAGCAGTGTAAGAGGAATAGGACAGTTGATAGTCCATTAAGATGGTAGAAAGTTCACTTCACATTGACAGCAAGGGAAGACAGGCTTGGATCCACTCCTGCTTCCACACCATTGCCACAAAACCATGCAGAGTGTTTGTGTGTGTATGCTAAGGAGCATGCACAAATGTTGTTTGTGTGAAAATGATCAGAGCTGACCCGAGAGAGAGACTGGTGCTATCTAGCCATCTGGCAAGATAACTCTAGTGGCAGGACCCAGCTCATCTTTCCTTATGCACCTCTATCCTTTATCCAACACCCCTTTCTTCCCTCCCTCCCCATTTCCCTCCAAATTTGGCTTCTTCCCAACTCACTGTCAACTATCACACCCAAGCTAATGATCCATGCTGGATAACTGATGATAAAATTAAGATTTGTTCACAGATGGCAATAACATGACAAACTTGAAAAGAAGAGACATGTGTAGAAAGGCCATGCAATGACAAAATGAAGGAAAATAATATACCTACATGGCCATTCTAAGCTTTTTAAACTACAGTGTCTTACTGCGTCAAGAACACCAGAAAAATAAAAAAGAGGTGTCACATTTTACACCCCCTTGGCCACAGAACAAAAGCCTGAATTATGCAGCTTCTACAGATATATTACAATGGGGGGTAACAGTGCACCTTCTGAGAAAATGCCAACACAGTAAATCTCATCCTTTATTCCTGCGCTTGTTTGTCTTGCTTGGCTTTTGCATCCTGGCATGGTCTTACTCTCTCAGGGAAACATGAAGGCCCTGGCATTCAGAATTGGCTTTAACATCCATCTCAGATGATCCAATAGCCAATGAAGGACAGTTGTTCATTCACACCTGGTATTTTCATGCATCCTGAAAGCATCTTCAGTGAAAACTTATGATCACGTTTTGCCCAAACTGCTAAAAGTTACCTGATATTACCTCAGAATCAGACCCAAAATTCTAGCCAATGACAAACACACACTCAAACCACCAAACCTTTCTGTGAGGAGTTTGCATGTTCTCCCCGTGCATGCGTGGGTTTCCTCCGGGTGCTCTGGTTTCCTCCCACAGTCCAAAGACATG
>JAQQZR010000001.1:20168268-20183566 GCA_030068235.1 Notoglanidium macrostoma | reverse complement strand
CCCGAAGATGCTGGGATTGGCTCCAGCTTCCCTGCGACCCAGATGGATAAAGCGCTATAGATAATGGATGGATGGATGGGTCACCAACCCTGTTCCTGGAGATCTACTTACCTCGGAGATCTCCAACCAAAATCGAACATAGCTCTTTTAGTTTCTCAAAAACTTTACAAGGCAATGATTGGATGGTCAAAAATGATTGATGGTCAGGTGGGCATGATTATGGTTTGAATTAAAGTCTTCAGGGAGGTAGATCTCCAGGAACAGTTGTGCTTGCTGACCATTTTTGAGAAGTCAAATTCTTTGATGAAAACCTGTCCTCTTTGGTGTGGTTGGTTTGTGCAGGTAAGAACACAGCAATGTGAACTGGAAAATACCTGGTCCAAGACCAGCTGATTGAGGAGGTCTCGGTATGAGTTCAGTCAAACTCTGGCATGGTTCGACTGCAGTGAGAAAATGATTCAATCCTGAGTTGGCCCAAATACAGGGAATGAATCAAACATGCCATGAGTTTTGGGTTGCAAGCAACATTTTTATGTGAGCTACTGAAATAACTGGTCAGGTTCTAACTGAGATAAATGACAGAACTGTTCTGGAGATTTGGCCTCACAAACAAAAAAGGAAATTATTGGTAGCAGTACCCAAATTTTGAAATGCCTATATACCATTTTGTAGGTTCTCATTTCATTATCTTCGTAACTAAGACGGCACCCTTTAGTTGTTCTTCAGTGAATTCAAATTAGGCTCTGTGTGTCTGCCAATCATTTTAAAATATCCGCCTTCATGAAAGACAAACTAAGACTTAATTTATTTGAGATTAAACTCAGTGTTATGAGCTTTCTTAAAGTAGAACAGTGCTACTGAAATAATAAGTATCAAATTTGAATACGGCAGGCTTTAAATATAAAATTGTATAATTTACTGCATGCATTGTATTTCGTAGAAATGTTTTTAATAATAAATTGATTATAGGCGCACTTCTGTAATGTATTATTACTATTGTTGGTATTATTCATTTCTGTTTAAAATTGCATATTAAACAAAATATTTCTTATGATAGGAGAAAGCAGAGGGTATTTGCAGTGAAACATAGACTTTAATGTCTGAGCTGTTGAATTCACAGGATATTTTCAGGTTTCACAATATGCCTCCATGGATTTGACACCATACACATGCTCCAAACAGTTAGTATTATTAATATGAGACAAAATAAGACCAATTAAATGTTTAAATTTTGTGGAGCGAATGGATGACAGCTGGATGGCATGGTCTCAACACTAATGCTCGCTCAAGGGAGCACTACTCTCCAATTGCCATGTCAAATGAGGTTGTCTCTTAAGTGAGGCACCCACTGAGAAGCCTGTTAAAAGTAAAATTGTGAAATTAGCTAGTCCACCTGCACGCTGTTGGTCAATATTGGCAGTATACAGTTTTAGAACAGAATTGTCCATGTAGAAGCTGATGATAGATATGCTTATGTCATAGGTAACTAAAGGTAACATTGTACTGGTATTCAAGTTAGCAAAGGCTCTAATATGTTCTGGACACAACCTGGTGCAGCATGGCAATGTAATTGATCTTTTTATCAGATAAAAAACAACTGATTAAAAAAAACCCAATCCTTTCCTCGTGTGGGTGTTCAAATTTTTGGCCAAATTCAAACCTCCCTTTTATCTCCACGTCCATAAAAAACACTGGAGTTCAGCACCTGAGCACACACTTGCATAAATACCATGTCGATTACATCTTTCCATACTGGCTTAGGCCTTGTCACAGTGCAGAAACGGCACTGGTTAAAGTAGCAAATGACCAATTACAGGCCTCTGATATAAGCATTGGTGTCTGCTTACTTGTATCTTGTTCACTGTTAACATCACTTTTCATGTTAATTGTGACTTCCTAGAGCACACGACAAGTGGTATTTTGGTATTTGGTATTTCGTAAAGCGTGTAAGAGCTACACAATAAGCTTTCTAGCTAATTATTGGTTGCAAATTTATACACATTTACAACTGAGTCACCCTTTTAATTCCCTCCTAAAGTTGATAGCTAGCCGTTATGCAGTAGATATGGATTTCCATCAGGGCACATGGCACCAGGTATGCTATAAGTTGTACATCAACACGGATCTTCCGCTAACGAAAACAATTCCCGCACAATTTACTAAGTGCTATTTATTATAAAAGGTCAAGCAGAATGGATACATCAAATCCAACCTTCTATTTTGTAATGGCGGTTTCCTCACCCTCATTCACGTGAGCTATAATAGCACAGAGTCAAATTCGAAGCCATCAAAACTATCAGATGATGGATTTCTGCTTACTCTTTTCAATGGACGAATTGCACATTTGGATGGACTGTAATATGAGGGTTTTTTTTTTTAGCTATACAACAAGAATTTTTCACATAATCTGACTGAAAGAATGACAAGCATTCCTTAACACTAAAACTATCTTCTCCAGCTACTGACAACCAGATAAAAAGAGGAAGAAACAGCTCTTTGATTACATTACAGTTGATTACAATCAAGCCAGACAACTTTGATTATAGCACTCACTGTGATTATATAACCGTTCTTTTGTGATGTACAATTACTGTGCCCAAATGATTCTTGAGTGATAATTGCATTCCTGTCTGACCAATCTGGACAAAATGTAATCAGTATAATTGAGCATATCAGGCCTACATGAGGAATTTCGTACTGAAGTTAACCCTTTCTGACATTTAGACTGTGTCTCTTGCTAGGCATCGAATTCACTCTGAAATTTGCAGAGGCTTAGCTTATATCGATATTTGGATAGATAACATGACAGATAAGATTACTGGATAATCAGTTTATTAATATCATCATCATTCAGTTTCGCCCATGCAGATATTATTCTTGTTTGTATCAAATGTACTTGGCTTCCTAAAACCTAGGTGCCTAATATAATCCATCATGACCACGACAAGGTTACTTAAGATGAAAGGCTTTGTTTGTCTTGCAAGCTTCTTATCTGCGCATTTAACCACGAAACTAGACTCACATGCAAGTGAAAATCTCCTACTTGTGAAACTTTTTTTGTTGCCTCCTGCAGGATTTCAATCCTGAGCCTGAATCTTTTTTTAAATGCACATCGGTTATGTAAAATGTTAGGAAGCAAATTATATTCGATCAAAAATCAAACTTTCATCCTTATCATAGACCCAATGTCCTGGTCAAATCCTTGAAGTAGGCAGGCCTGCAAGGCTAAAACGTTAAGTGCAGCTTAATGTTTAAACCTAATAATACTGGAGATTAGAGCATCGAGGTGGAACGGCACTTCTAAAACCTGTCCTGCTCTACGATGTTAGAGAAAAGGAAAAAAAAAGGGTCAATGTAATATAATTTTGCTGTGGCTTACAGGGCATTTGTTGCCACACAGTCTGAACTGTAACACTGTTTGATCATTTCCCTTCGGTTCTTCCTTTAAGAAACATTTGTGCTTTCAAGTAAACATAACGTAACGTCAGAGTGGGTCTGAAGCTAGTCCACGAGGAACGCATCCAAATAAAGATAATAATAATAATAATAAAAAATATATATATACCTCATGTCCTGTCATTCCTTCCACTTAAACTTACGCCCTTTCTCTAAAGAGAAGCTCCCGATGGACGTGATCGCATTCATTACAATAAATACATGGATTCTCTCTGTAGGTTTCCGTGAGTGTATAATTGCCTGCGGCATGTATCAAAGGGTGAAGAGGAATTAGCAAACGCCACTCGTTATCAAATTAAAAAACAATGGCCTCCTGCCTACACCCTGTAATGGTCTACAGAGCATGGCATACATATAAAAAGTTCAATAAATAAAAAGGAGAGCACATTAGAGAGAAATGAGGGAGCCTGATGGAGTGAGCGATGTTTTTTTTTTTTTTTTACCTGAAATCTGTTCACAGCTTTTCTCGCTAATGGCCCTGGCACAAAAAATGTGCCGATAAAGCACTTTTGTGAAAATGATGCCTATACCGAATGATCGGCTCCGGCATGAGTGGTGCTTTAAAGCTCATAGGCTCGCATACTAGTTATTGCTAATTTTTTATGGAAAAGGTTTATGGGGGAAAAATCCTGTTACAATGTGGCATTATTATGAGCATAAATTAACAGCTTAATATCCTAGAGTCATATTCAGATATTCATCTTCAAGCATATTATCCAGTACGTACAATGAAAAGTATGTGGTTCGGAGAGGGAGGAATGGGAATAAAACAATGCGCTGGTCATCTTTAATTGGATCTGTTCTGATAGTGCCTTGGAAGAATTATAGAGGCGATTGGTATAAATGAGCTTGTTTCCTTGCGATGTCTTGCCACCTTGTAAGTAATTTGTAGGTGTTGTTTACATTGTTCACGTGACTGGAAAAACCGTTTTGCCTATGTATGTATGCCTGATGTGGATTCTTTACGAGAACATTCTGTAGAGCAGTGGCGCGCAATACGAATAATAACATGCCGGATATTTGAATAGTTGGATTATGTTTGTAAAATAAATCTGTACTCGCGGAGGTTGTGAATTTCTTTTAAAGAGATTTTTTGAGATTTCAACTTTAATAAATAAAAAGTGCGTGTGCGGTCGATGCCGTTGGGTTTTGGGGGGGGGGGGGTGTGCAAGTAGCGTATGTTTCCATGTGTGTCTCCGGTGGGAGTCGCAATTATAGTGAGCTATCAGCAGCCAATCCTAACACACACGAATGAGCACATCACCAGTTAGATCTCAAATAAGGTCAACATAGACCAGACGCGGTATATGGTGTTGGAAAATAAATTGAAATAAATAATTCTAATGCGTATTTAATTTGGTCTGCTTTATTATTTATTAGTCACGATGCAAACATCAGGCTAAACCTCTCCACCCTCACACCCCCTCCTTCCCACCTCTGCGTACACACTGTGATCTCTCCCAAGGGCAAAGAGTACATGGAACAAATGACTGTCAGAGGAGGAGAAAAGGATGCAGCTAGTAACAGAGAGATATGTCGAGAAAGCTGACGGAATGAGAAAGTGTTTGGTATTACTTTTATTCATATGCAGTAACAGTAAATATTTGCAGTCTAAATACCCTCATAGGACACTTTGGAGACTGAAAAAAAAAGATATGTTTCCAATCTTCACATGTCCAGTTTTGGTGAAAAGCATATAATGTGATGCGTTTCTGTTCACCACAGATGTCAAGAGTGGTTATATGAATTACGGTCCTCTCTTATCAAATAAGCTTTTTTCTGCAGAACTGCAATGATTTTATTTTTTATTTTTCACGCCATTCTGTGTAAAATCCCGAGTCTTGTATGAAAATGATCAGTTTTTGAAATACGCAAATAAACAAGTCAAAGAGATCACGTTCCCCCCATTGACGTGAATGTTAACCGAAGCTTGGCTACGGTTTACCCACCGTTGGTCAATTAAGGCGTAAAAAAAAAATTAATCAAGAGTTAAATCAAATACTTAAGGACTTCATAGTCCACTTCAGATTCTAATGGGAGCCTAAATGAATGCTTTATTAAAGACAAGAGCACTTGTTTGGTGAAAGCTGGATGACCCTGTATACTTTTTAGGCCAATTTTGCTATCACAGACATAAATTAAATGTCAGAAAAGAATTTTTTGGTTGACTTTGATCACATAATTTGACATGTTAACTGCCAGTCGAGTTAGTGCCATTGGAGTTCTGGCAAAAATTCATAACTGCTACAATGCTTAGCTAAAAAGCACCAATAAAGGGAAAGCATATGAACGCACAAAACTCATAAGAGAGCTAGATATACCATAGTGGCAACGACAAAACATGCTAAAATGATTAAAAAATAATAATAATAAAAAATCTCAAGCTCGCTTTGAAGAATGTTTCTGATGATGTAATCATCAGACCACAGTCTATCCTTAGAGGGATCATCACACTGAAAGATTTGGCAACCAAGTCTTATATTGGGCTTGTTATATAGGACTACAATCCCTCTAGTATTTGCATCCCCCTTAGAATTGCTGGTTCAAAGCTTCTGGAGGGATGGTCAACTCGCCTTCAGGGTTATCAAGTGGGCACCCTCTATCCTCAATGTTTCACGGACGAGTCCAGAACATCTCCAGAGGGTTCAACCATGAGATCTGATGTCCCAAGTTCACTTCCTTTGATGCCCGGGGCTCAGGACGGGTCTCTCTTTTTCATCCCGAGCCACTGGCTGCTCTTCTCAGCAATGTTGGAGAGGGCTTTGATGATGGGTGCGGCTTCATGCTTGTGATCTCTTTTAGAGGCCTGGTTGTTGAGATGGTAACAAATTCTTTGCAGCCTACCGCTACTGGATGGACCCTTCAGCATACTTAAGCATCTTCCCAGGGAGCTGTATGTCTTCCTCTAATTTCTCATTTGCCCCGGACGAATGATCAAGGGGTACGTAGTGCAATATTGTTTATCCACGATATATTCCCAACACTGCCACTGGACATTGCGTCCTAATGTCCTACAGCCAACCAGAAGGTGTTTCATTGGTGCCAGAGATAGGCAGGAGAAGCATGATGGATCTTCACTATATCGCTGGCAGATGTTTAAGATTATATTTGAAACTGGATTAACTGCAATGCAATGCTATATTAGTGGCATGCTCGTGAAACAGAGTGGCTGTCGCACAAAACAAAGCCATGTAGAACGAGGCTGTTTCACATGGTTTTTTTGGTGCATTGTTCTGGCCGCCGTTTGTCTCATGGGGTGTCAAGATAAGTCCACAAAATAATTTATTTCTCATAGCTTTCTGGCCTTGCAGCTTTTTTTTCCCCTCTAAAAAAAAAAAAAAAATCCTACGAGAAAGTATTTGCTGGATACGTTCTACAAGCATTCGCAGAGTGGAATCTTACCTTGTAGCTCATTGTGTTCAAAAAGAACTAAGACTATATTTTCAGCTCATTGTTGCAAACCCTGTGCAATTTCAGCATTCATCTTGTGCGGTTTAGCTTATGTATTATTATATAGATCATGTAGGAGCGCTTTTCCCGGTGCTGCGGTGTAATTCCGCAGGTCAAGTCAGACTATTTCTTTGAAAATACCTACTGTCAAAAGAGAAGAAGTGCAATAAAGGTAGTCCGAATGGACACGGTAATCATCCGAAATGTCAAAAATAATCTAAAAGAGTAGTCAAAACAGAAAATAGCAAAATGGTCAACAATACAAGAATGGCAGGCAGAATAATGAGGGTCAAATCTTACATGACTAGGTAATAGCGGCAAGACTTAATGCTTATATAGTCCTTGACTAGGAAGTGCTATCTATAGTGTACGGAACAGATCATCCTCACCCTCATACACTCACCGTCCACTTTATTAGGAACACCCGCACGTCCATGCAGTTATTTCGTCTTAATCGGCAAACCATGTGTCAGCAGTGCAATGCAAAACGCAGCTACAGCTCAAGAGCTTCAGTTAACGTTCAAATCAAATATCAGAATGAAGAAAAAGTCTGACTTTGTTCGTAGCATGGATGTTCAGACCAAGATGGGCTGGGTTGAATATTTCAGAAACTGCTGATCTCCTGCAATTTTCAGTCTCTAGGGGATGAACCCCAGGATGGTGCGAAAAACAAAAACAAAAACACCACGTCAGAGACGGTTCTGCACGTGGAAACACCTTGTTGATAAGAGACACCCTGTAACTAAGCAAAACTATGCACTTTTTTTTTGTAATGGAAGCCATATTATGACAGGAAGAGGATATTTTCAACCTCCCACCATGACGAACTGGAAAGCCCAGGATGTCCTATTGTGTAGAAAAAGCAGGAATTCATAACAAAATGTTAAACAGAAAATTCTAAAACGTTATTCCTGGTACAGAGGGCACGAATTGGATGAATAGGCAGCGTCTCAGGAGGCTTCGTGTTCCTGGCATAGGCTCTGGATTCGTAGTAACTCTGACTAGGATGAAAATGCTACAGTAAAATGCTTTATTTGAAAATTGTAAAAAAAAAAAATTTAATCAGGGAAAATGTCAGCTGCTCCGTATGTGCATACATTTGATCCTTTATATGAGCTACAAAGGCTATTTACCAGTAGCTATATTTTGAGATTTTTTTTTTTAGCCAACAGTATTTAGTTAAACCTACAAAAAGATTGATTAATAGTGATAAAAATGGTCTAATCACAGACACACGTGACGTAGGAGGCAGCACCGGTTGTGTTTTTCTCCCGCGCGCAGGGACTTCACTCAGACTCCATCCCACCGCGTGCGTTTCTGCATGCGCTGTTAGGAAGGAGGGACTCGCCTTCACACACACACACATACACACAGAGCGACACCGAGCATGGAAGAGAAGTGTGAATTTTGGCTCTCGTCTTCATGAAGATGGCCGTGATAACACTGGTGATCTGGGGGCTTTTCAGCCAGAGCTGCATCCTCGCTTTCAAAGGTAGGAAAACTCATCACGACAGCAAAAGCACGCGGATTCATTAAACAGCTCCTGGACATGTGACCAGTCCAGCTGTGATCTTAATTTCTAATTTTGTCTTGCTTGCGTGAGCTTGAGCAAAGCTGACCTAAGTTTGTTATACAATGTTGATTATTTTCCCTTTTCCAAACGTGACTGTTCTGTTTGATTATAAGGCACGGTCACATGCTGCTGTCTAGATACACCCATGTGTTCAAGCTACATCATTTATAAACACTCTACACCTCCTTAATGTTTCTAATGTCCTCCAACACCGAGAGAGCGTGTCGAAAGTTTGTCCGGGTTAATTGAACCTTTTTGCCTTTGGGGGCATTTCTCACTGTTGTCCATGTGGGTTTCCACCAGGTCCTCGTGCCAACATCCAAAACATACTTGTGCTGAATTGTGAACGTGTGTGTGCATGGTGTCCTGCGATGGACCGACTTCCCGTTCAGGTTGTATTCCCAACGTGCATCCGTTGGACGACTGGACTGTTCCGTGTCTCACTGGTGTCCGTCTGCGCTTAACATCCTGGCCATGATTTAATAAGGTTGTAGCAGCATGTCAAAGTTACACCAGGAAGAGTAGAGCGAATATATTGCAATTCAAGGCCAGAGAAAAACTATTCAAAACATGATCGTAATAAACGAGTAAAGAGTATACGAGTTAAGGTGAATAAATAACTAACATCAGAACAAAATATTTCGAGATCATTAGGTCAGGTTTCTCCTGACCAAGACTTCGGAAACGGTATAAATTTATCATAACCGGATCAAACCGTTGGATTATGCAAATTTAATACACGCCCTCTATATGTATTCATTCGCTGTGATCAATAGTGAATTGCATCAGATAAGAAATTAACCATTTTGCATTGATACTGCGCCTGAATTTACCACGCTTAACTAGAAACTGCTTATTCATTAAGGAAACTGTTATAAACCGTTCATAAATCACGGCTTCAGAGTAATGTCTAATTTGTCACGAATCAAAAAGCCAATCACCAAAAAAAAATAAATAATAATAATAATAATAATAAATGCAGAAATGTATCATAATACAAGAACGTTAAGAACAAGAACTGTTTTAGGAAAAATCCATTTCAGTGTTATTATGAATCTTACTTGAATTACACCTACAAGGCTAGCATAAGTAAGCAGAAGATTATACCACAATTATCAAACTAGGTGGTGGGACAAAAAAAAAAAAAAACCCCGACACTACATATGAGCAACATGTAGCTGTAGATCAAAATACAAATAATATTAATTAATAACTTTTTAACATACACTTTATATGTCTGGATATATTTCCAGTAGAGTCATCGTATTTCTACATTGGCTATGTTTTTGTAACTACTGAACTTTACTGCCATCTCCTGGATTTTAAGGAGTTGAGCACTGTTGAGAGCAGACTTCCACCAAGCCCAAATGCCATATCTCACGACGTTAGCCAATGGAAAACTAATTTCGTGTATCCGCCCCGTGACTCGGATCTGCTCCAAGATGTAATGAGTTTTTCCTTGGGCCATGCTACCCTGCCACCAAGATTCATAGAAATTGGTTTGGTAGGATAAACAAACAGACAAACAAACCGCACCGAAAGCATAACCTCCTTAATAAGCTAATTTTTCTTTCAACCATGGCTCGAGGCCAATATTTGCTTACTTTCAATTAGATGAAACATCGAATCATCCGTGTTGGGGTCTTTAATATCCGTGAAATTGATTGGAAATGAATTTAAGCCTTCTATGCTGGGATCGTTTTGGAATAACTTTTTACACTTTTGTACAAGTAAGAGTGGACTAATATTGTGTATTATTATTATTAAAAAAAAAAAAATAAACATGGGTAATGAATTAATTTTACATCTGCATAGTTGCTGATTGACTTTGGCGTCTATTTATTTATTTATTTATTAGGTTATTTTATCGTTGTTCTGCAGCTGTCTCTTGCTATTTTTCTTAAGAATCTGAGAAAGGTTGTGTCCAAGAAGCAGACAGATTCCTTGAATACTGCATCCCTGGATCTATAAACAGTGGAAGAAATAGAAAGAAGAGACTCATAAAGAACAAAGCAGAGCGATATAAGAAAGGGAACAGCGAGACCCCAGCGCACGAGCGTAAAAGAGGGCGAGATTTACGACGGACCTTTCCCCAAAATCCGAGCGTTAGTTAAAAGGCGAATAAATTGTGGTGTCTTATCTCGAGAAACTGCATAATTCAAGCTTTTGTTCTTTGACTCCGAGACAAAGGTGTTAGAAAATGCATTCTCCTCCGCATGATCTGTTGTTGGCATGGGAGCGATTCGATGCCAGGGTTAAAAAAAAGCGGTCGTTTGTCGTGTAAATGCTGGTGTTATGTTGCTTTCATGTGCTTGATCCTAATGCAATTCATTAGCTTCGGCGATATCGAGCCACGGTGAGTACAGGAAGAGAAAAGAGGACGACAGGAAGGCGTAAGGAGAGAGTGCAAAAATGGAAAGAGGTTGTCAAAGTGAAGAGAAAGCTAGGACAGCTTGGTCCTGCCTCGATCATTTATGGACCAGCTTCTCCCACAGGTCAGCTCTGTCCAGTCTACTCAGGAATAACACTGCATGCTCAGCTACACTTTCATTAACCCACGTGAACACATACCACGGGTGGATATATTAGTAACCCAGGCACCAGATTTTGTTTCCAGGCTGTTGGTATTTTATTTGTAGTTGCTCGGAGGGCAAGAAGGTTTAACGACCAAAAAAAACAATAAAAAACCATGCTGACAGTGCCTCTTAGCTTTCCTACACAGTGCTACATGTGGTCCAAGACAATGACAATGAAACTCTTGAATGTGCACTGACCTTTGAAAGGAAAAGCTATGTGTAAAAGTCACGGTGGTGTGACGTACCTCGATGCTCTAACTATAGTTTAGTACAACGCTGTTACATAACTTACTACATCTTGTGGCAGCCATCTTGTGGTTAAGCATTTGGGCGGATC
The DNA here is from genome assembly GCA_030068235.1 of Notoglanidium macrostoma. Lineage (NCBI taxonomy): Eukaryota > Metazoa > Chordata > Actinopteri > Siluriformes > Auchenoglanididae > Notoglanidium > Notoglanidium macrostoma. The sequence goes on along the minus strand of JAQQZR010000001.1, from coordinate 20,172,174 downwards.
CTAGCAAACTATAATGATATCTTTACAGAGCAAGACATTTCAAAGCTGAGACATGATTATATACTCATATGGTTTCCCTTTATTCTGTTTTAGCACACTTTGTGTACACACGTCATTATATTATCCTAGCTTCCACATTTTAGGCTAGCCAGTTTCCAGGCAACCAAAACAAGGGACTATTACAGCTTTTACTGGGTTAGTGGACTAGCGTAGAATCTTTTCAGTCGTCCAGCCGCACGTTTTGCAAGGACCTTCCATTGGCGTAATTGTTACCGTAGCTAATTAACGATATGTCGAGATAAAAACCTAACCCTTGTTTCAACCTCCAACCAAAATGAAATATTTTCTCTCTTTTCTTCTTTTTTGGTAAAAACATATTTTCTCCTGTAATGTAAGGACATCTGATGTTATCCTGTCATTATGAGGACATCTGGTCCTCACAAAGGATTAAAACGTGAATAGTGTGTTTTCATAACGTAGGCTATGCTACGGTACGGAATTCCCTCCACTATAAAAATGTATCGTGTTCATTTTTATAGAAGCATCCTTATGCCTACAGTACTGCCCGTTCTCATGAACAGATGCTATCCACGCAGCCCTTCTGCTTTGCTTAGCTATTTGGGTCAGCTCTCTCTAATCCTGAGGCCAACAGCCTTTCAATATGTGTTCCTCTGACCTTCACTTCACATGTCAGTTCACACCAAAATGGCTTTCGAGCATCGCTTGCGTAAGAATGTGTGTGTGTGTCATTTGGTGAATTGAGAGCTATAAGATCTAAAATGTTCATATGACCAAAACTGTTCTGATTGGGTTGTGATATTTTGGATGGAGGTAGAAGTCTGCATTATTCACTGTGACCTTTGGCAATGTGTGTGTGTGTGTGAGAGAGAGAAAGAGAACCCAGAAAGGTGGTTTCGGTGAGCTGAATTTTCTTGTACCTTAAAGGTTCCATTAAACTGTTTCCCAAATCCCTGCAGGAGTTCTCTATTTTAAATGCACTCGTATTGAATGCGCGTGGCTTTGTTAAGCAAGCCGCAACAACAGCAAGAGCAGCAAATCATAATCCTGATATGTTTATTTCGTTTTATACCACATCGCAGAGGTGGAGCTGGGGAGAGGTTTGGACTTTTAGGTCCTGCTGTGAGCTCAGTCTTGTCATCGTTGTTTTTAGGAATAATTAAAAAAAAAATAAAAAAAGGAAGAAAGAAAAACACCACATGATTAAGACACAATGTTACTTTAAAGTGCGTTCCTTTATACGGAAAATGATGCTTCCAGGACCTTCTTTCAGAAAAAAACACCTGGAGGTAGTTTATATTAAAACAACTTTTACCAAAAGAGGTATTTAGGTGAGTAGGCAAAGAATCTGGGTACTTCTGATGCCGAGTTATTATCTCTCCACCTGCTTAATTGGATAGGGACAATGTGCCTCCTTGTCTTTTCCAGTCCCAGTCAGCAACAACAGGTTTTGAGGGCAGCTGGAACCACCATCTTCTCGATCGGTCCACACCATCAAGATATTCGGCCATGATAAATGCAAAGACACTATGGATTTTTTTTCCAACGTGTTCTTGTTTCTGAGATATGTGATAAGCTTGAGGACTAAGCTGTGGAGTGTACGTGTTTACCTGCACACACTCCCCCTGAGTGCTCATTACTCATGTTTAGACCCGATATCCCAGTCTGAACACCTGCGCCAGGGTGCTCCCAGGTGAATGCTACAATCGCTAAGTAAGGAAGTTCTCCTCTAGATCTTCTCATTCCACGTACGTGTTGTATTTGTGTAAAGGACAGAGCGATTCAGGTACCATTATTTGTCGCACTGATATTCCTAATATGTATGTAAAGTGCATAAGTACATTTTAAAAAGCCTTGAAAAAGCACCTAATTAAGAGAACAGATCTGTTAGTCTCAGATCCTGGAGCGAGTATGTTAGATGGCAAGTTAGTTGTGAATGTTTTCTTCCTGTGTTTTTGTACCATTGCTCCCCAATATGGATTTTTTCCCCTCCTCCTCCACCCTGTCTGCCTCCACGTTTCTAATACTAACCCGCACTCTTCCTCGAGCCAGGCACGCTGACACAATAACATCTCGGAGCAATTATATTATCAGAGGACATAATGCCTTATTTGTGCAAGGTGATTTGATTATTCGCTTGTTTATTTATTTATTTTTTTGTCCTGCTGTTTCTTCGGCGTCCCCTTCAGGAGAACCTTAGAGAAACAGTTCCTCAAAATGGATCAAGATGATAAAATGCAAACTGCAGCCTGCCCTGCTGATCCGAACCACAGCGGATCAAATTATTTTACACCACAGCGATGTCGAATTGTTCGTTCTGTTTGTTCAGACTGTGCGTTTTCAAACATTCGTGCTGGCTTTAATTCAGTAATACAATCTAGTGTCATAAGAAACAGGTGAGAATTGTTACCTAACAATGAGAAGCATACGTACGTATGGTTAAGAGATGTTTATTTAACATTTATGGACGGAGTCTCCAATGTCTCCAGCACCCCAGGGTTTTATTCCTTATCTAGCCACTCTGCCACGCTAACACTGGAAAAGATAATCAGAGAAGGTTTATACTTCTGTTTAGTTGTCCGAGTGTCGCTGACTGAGAGGCCCGGTATTGGTGTCAGTTGTGTTGGCTTGTCTAGAAATCGCGGAGGAAGATTTATGACTCAGAGTGTACTCAGTGTTCTGGCAGAGATAGGGCTGAGGATCCAAAAATTCTTTACGCACCCTTTTTTTTGATGGTAGAAGCTGAGTTTGAGATTAGAAACCCAAAGGTGCTCTACTGGAGGCCACTGACGTACAATGAACTCATTGTCATGTTCACAGAACCAGTCTGAGATGACTTTGTGATGTGGTGCTCGAAGTAGCTATTATAAAATGGGTCAGCAACAGCAACAGTACTCTCAATTGGTATGAAGGAAACCAAGAAATCATTCCCCACATCATAACACAACCACCACCAGGCTGACAAAAGGAAGGTCCAATGTTGCGATCATCGTTTCCAGCAACTGCACAACTTGGCATGCTCGATTCGAGACCAACCAGAATACTTACTACGCAAGTAAGTACATATTACATGGAAGTATTCTAATGGAAGTGCGCGATTTGAGACACAGCAATATTAATTCCTGAAGCACTTTTATTAAAAGGATGACGAACACTTTCAGAAACAAAAAAAAAAGAAATCTCTACCAGGATTATGATATAATCAGTCTATGTCCTGGACACTCATATCCAAGAACTGTGGCTCCACGTACGCATGAGTGTGATATACGGATCCCAGAAACACTTTCCAATTTAGACAAAATGAAACTTGGGTCACCAGTTTTGAGTTTTGTCAGCACTGGGTTATTTAGCATCTCTCAGTTATGGAGATAAACAACTGCGAGACAGTCCAAAAAACATTGGGTGTGATTGCATGCCACGGTGCACACTGCTTCTCTTTGCTTTAGAGACTCTAACGGAATTACAGTAAACCATAAAACAACACGCGCTTCTCCACCGCGTGGCAGCAATAACTGTTCCTATCCCCCCATATATATATGCAGCTCTAATCTTTTTTTTTCTTCAATATTGGCTACAAAAATATGAACTCTCAACAGCCTGGTGTCATTCAAATACGCATTTATTGTCATTATTGTGACTGTGAGGAAGATGACTCATTTTGGAAACGTCAGGTCTGGCGGCAACTGCACCGCTCTATCCATCTCGTTATGATGCTTCATACTATCATATTATCAGGACCTCCTTATATATGTATCTGCATAAACATCAAAACTATCCATCCATCCATCCATTATCTATAGCGCTTTATCCGTCTGGGTTGCGGGGAAGCTGGAGCCAATCTCAGCATCTTCGGGCGAGAGGCGGGGTACACCCTGGGCAGGTCGCCAG
>JAQQZR010000001.1:20150705-20161671 GCA_030068235.1 Notoglanidium macrostoma | reverse complement strand
GGAGGAAACCCACGCATGCACGGGGAGAACATACAAACTCCGCACAGAAAGGCACCCTGGGTGACCCGGGGATCGAAGCAGGGACCTACTTGCTGTGAAGTGACAGTGCTAACCACTGCACCACCGTGCCTGTGAACCTGTCTCCAGTAAAGCATCAGATTCCTGTTCTTGGTTGAAAGGATTGGAACCCACTCTGGTCTTCTGCTGCCAATTCAAGGTTCATGTTGTGCATTCTGAGATGCTTTTCTGCTCATCACGGTTGTAAAGAGTGGTGTGATTGGAGTTACTATAGCCTTCCCGCCAGCTCAAACCAGTCTCTGACCGCTCTCATTAACAAAGCCTTTCTACCTTCTCACTGGATGATGTTCACCCCATTCTGTGTAAACCCTATATACTGGTGTGCGTGAAAATCCCAGGAGAAAACCAGCCCATCTGGCATCAACCACAATGCCATATTTGAAGATCACAGAGATCACATTTTTTCCCACATTCTCATGTTTGATCAAGCTCTTGACCTATATCTGTATGATTTTAGGCATCCCGCCACATGAATGGCCCCTTTTCAGATAACGAGGCAGTGGGCCATTCTTGGCTCGTAGGCTACGAGGTTGGCTGTACTCTAAGAAGAGGCCAATAGTACGGAGTAGTGCGAGATATGAAGCAGCATGATGTTTGCTTTGAAACAGTGTAAAAACCCACGTCCTTTTTCTTTTTTCCAACCGTGCCTGCTGGTTGCAATTAAAACGTGTGATTTCTGCTAATCATATGTAAAAAGAAGCTGCTTTTTATAAGTCCCATTTGTTCTTTTCACACTGGATAGTGACAAAATGCAAATCATCTTCTTGCTCAACAGAGGGAACATCACGGAATCTCAAAGTGTCTGAACGATCGAAGGAACTTTAAGCAAAAATTTGTCTTTTGAAAGGTATTTCTTTGGGAATTGGCTTTCTTTGGTAATTCAGCTACAATGGCTGGGACCAGCAAAAAAAAATCCCATAAGGGCATATATCCCTGCTTAGAAGATTGGCCTTTGTGCGATCACTGGACTCATCACGGTCACATTTAAAGTCATATTAGAAGTCCAAAAAGCAATTCTGCCTCGGCTTGCATCCTGGTTTCCCTTTGACGCCACATCCTCACGACTATTGAACATTAATATGCACATGGCAGGGGATTTTGCGTGGACCTTAGCGCCAGCTTCCTGGCCAAAAAACCTCAACGGCATCCTCATTTCCTGTGGAGATTGAAGAGCGCAACCATTCTGGTGCCAGTCATTACTATATTTGACCATAGAGAGCATACTGAGCAGCTGTATCACTGTCTGATCGTTGAACAAATAAGCTCACAGAAGATAGTCTTTCTGTTTCTCTCTCTCTCTCTCTCTCTCTCTCTCTCTCTCTCTCTCTCTCTCTTTCTCTCGTTCTCCATCGAGAACACTTAATAAATGCAGAAACAGTACTAGCTTCTATCCAGGCCACTACTGCCAGACATAATTATGGTGCTTGTGCTTCATTAAAATGAATTACTGTGTTCTAGGCAGTTCCTAGATATATGATTGAGCCAAAATACTTCAATAAAGAAGCAGTTTCAAATTATTAAGCATGCCGTAGGATTTTATTTTTAGTGCGGTTAATCCAGCCTAATGACCGCAAAACAGACTCGGAGCTGCCTTTCTAGTGCTAGCTGAAGTCATACAGTGCTAATAATCATGATCATCCAGTGCATTATACCAAACAAGACGTTTGCGATGTCTTGCATCGTCTTTTATGTAAAGATTAAAGGAAAACCATCAACAATTAGGTCAACAACGTGTTTTGTTCCTCCTATACAACAAAGTACATGGTTATTTACGAAATACCTCCTACATTTGGTCAGTTTGTAGTTATGTAAATGTTTTTGGAAAGTCCTCAGAACAAGTTATGACTTATGTTACACCAGCTATAAACAGTCGCCCACTCATCAGCCTTGTTTTGTCTCTCTCTTAAATAAGACAAAAACAGCAAATAAGACAAAACCCCATGTTCACCACTAATGTAATCTGGTACTATTGTCAGAGTTTTGGAAAATTAATCAACACCAACCTTCTGACCAATCAGAGAATTTTATGGTATTAGTGGGTATATATTTTTGTTTTATCCGCAGTTTTCTATATCTTTAATTTTAATTATATCTTTCATTTTCACTTTTGCTAACACAAATACATCATGTCGCTCTCCATCTCGAACAAGGGTAGCTCAAACTCTGCCATTACGTACTTTATTCCAAAGTTACATATCGACTCACGCGCTAACTTCTACTTCTTCAAAGTTCATTAACAGGGCGGGTTTCATCACTCCGAGCGACGTTTCTGCACTTCAGTGCTGGGATCAGATCTGAGCATTAATTATTCGGTATTAAAAAAAAAACCCTCAACCTATTAAACAGCTAGGCTGTACGTTGTAGATTGTAATCTGTTTAGATTATAAGCATCCGTCGCTTATTGGATGGAACGGGAATGTTTATCTGCAAGTTATCAAGGTCGTCTGGGCGGCTAGAGGGAAGATAAAGGCTAAGGTTAGCATTTGTGCTGATTGCGATTAGATTAGCGTGCTTTACAACCTTCAGTTAAGGATGTCGCTTCCTAACCTTCATTTCTGTTTGATGGACATACACTTGTTAAATCAAGCTTAAATGCGATCGTTTACTAGTATGGTTTTCTTCATTTCTTCACTAGTATGGTTTATGGCCGATTCAGAGAAAAAATGAAAGGCTTTAAGACCTTGCAAACGAACAGCAGGTCAGTTGCAGTTGAGAGCGCAGTTCAACTCTGATTTGACCCTGTTGCAGAAAGTGCTAAAATATGTAACGCGCTACATATTTTAGGTTGCAAGAAGAATTTCTTTTATTTATTCATTCGTTTTATTTATTTATTTATTCATGTGAACTGGCTAAATTGACATGCAGGATAGGAAAAACAGCGGGAGAGTTCAGTGCGCGGGAAGTTCATTGCGTTCTTGATCATCTTGGCGGAAAGACCACAAACAAACACTGTTATTTCTGTTTGTTTGTTGGCTTGTTCGTTTGCTTGCTTGTTTTTTGTTTGGTGGTTGGTCTGTTTAATTCCAGGCCGTGTATTGGTTCAACTTTAAGGAGACAAAAACAATCTTTTACAGCAGAGTATTTTATATGCAACAATTTCTAATATGTAGACTTATGGGTGTTTCCTTGGCTTTGCTTCTTTGTGAGGACTAGATTGAAGTCAGAGCTGAGGATTCCTGAGCAAACAATCAATAATATAGACGACCCAGCTTCAAACCAAACCAAGCAAATCAAGGATATTGTAACTTGGTAAACTCGGAGGTGGAGTTCCGTGTGCAAAGAGTGAAATTGTTATCCAAATCCGAAATACGACAGAAAGCACGACCAACGTGTGATCCGTACAGGCAGTCAGATTGTCGGAAGGAAAAAAAACGTTTGGTATGGCAAGACTTCGCAATGAAACTTGGGTTGGTTAAATACTTGCAGGGAACAGGACTATTCAATCGTTCCTCCTCAGTTATCACTTTATCCCGGTCAAGGTTGGGATGGATCCAGAGCCAAAATGGGAACACTTGGTGCGAGGCAGGAACACACCCTGGATGGGCTGCCAGTCTGTCACAGGTTCAATTCTTGTTTTCGAATTTATGCAACATCCAAATACAGTGAGCAATCAATAGAACGTTGTGACTGCTAGTGATATTATACTATTAGCAAGTGATTAACACACACATGTACACACACGCAGAAAAGAACATGGCAACATTATAAGGCCAACGTTGAAGAATGATCTGTCTGCCTGTGTTTCAGCCATCCAGTCACGACCATCCTTTATTATTGTTAATGAAATTTTTCCTCCATCAGCAGCGGCCCCTTTTATTGTATTACTGCCACTCTCGATCCATTCTGCTCCCGAGATGGCATTGACTTCCATTTTTTAATATCCACAATTATTCCAGCATTATAGGAGACATTACTTCGTGGCACGGCAACAGATCATCAATCTTTCCACCTGCTGTATTTGTTAGCGGCGAAGAGACTCGAGCATTCGAAAAAATAAATAAAAATCCTCTTGATTTCCTCTCACAGGCATAGATTTCTTCAACTTATTGGGTTTATTATTATGTGCCAATACTTTATAGTACCCAGTATTCCTCATTGTCTTGAAGGCGGTGAATCAGAATCTGTGAGAAGTCAGCCGTTCCTAGAGACCGCTGTGCGGACATGACTGGGAAGATTACGCCATATTTTACCTGCTATAAAATGGACAACAGAAATAACACAAGATCAAATGTATCTCGTCCAGACTGACGTAGCAAAAAAATTCCATTTATCCCATGTAGGAAAAGAAGAGTATACTTAAGCATATCTCCGGTATAAAAACTCTCCAGTAAGCACTTGCGCTTTGCTGTTGTCTCCCGCTCAACCCAAAATGTTTAAAAGCAGAACAATAAAATATAGATGATGGTAAAAATGACAGAACTGTGATCTCTCGCCCTGTACTGGGCTACACTAAAATGAAGTTCGTACTATATGTACGTAACTGAGACGAGGTGCAGTGTAGCCATACCAAGTAGAAGGATTTATTTGAGTCGAAACGACAACAAAAAGATACTACGCGCCATTGATTAACTTACCACAGAGCTAAGTAGATGCTAGTTATTATTTTATTGTATTTTTTTTTTTATTATCCTTTCAATGCAAGAGACCGCACGGTGTTTTTGGCATAGGTCTCCATTCTGTCAGGTGAAATTGAATGATCATTGTATGGTTTTACGGTCTGGAATTAGTGTCACACCTTTAGAAAGGGGGCAGAAGGGCTGCAGATGGCTGGGACACATGGCGAAAAAGACTTAAGAGACACCACGTTAGCAACACAATCATTAACGAGAGAACAAATCCAGGCACTCGGGTTCCTCGTGAGCCTTTTTTTGTCAAAAGACTGCCTAACTGTCTTTTGTCTTCTTCTCCGTACTTCCAGAAAAGAAATGACTCTTCTTATCTTTCTTAGATTTCAGCAGTGTATCAGCTCTGCTGGACAGCTTTCCACCGATACTGTCAGATCATGCGTCTGCCATAAGATGGCACTAAACGTAAGGAGACTTGTTTTAAAAAAAGAAGGAAAGAAAGAAACATGGCGATTTGAGATTTGAGAGCAGGTGGAACACTTTGATAAGGTCGCCACTCCTTTTCACTGAAAAAATCATAAAAAACAAGTCTAAGTTCAGAGACAGGCTTAAAAACTTAAAAGCCTCTTTCAGATTATTAAAATTACCCGCATGTAGTTCACAGGGCCAGGGTTGCCAGATTTTTCTTGAGTAGAAGGGATTTCTTCAAGTCTGAAAAAAACGCGGACTGAAGAAGAATATTACATTTGCTCTGAAAATATTATGTAATATTATGTAAGTACACAATTTAACAGGAAACGATTAAAACAAGACTAACATGACGATATATGGTTGACAAGATGCAAAGCATTGCGATAAACATCCAAGAGTCTTGTAGCCTGTATTGTCAAAATGCTGTTGCATGAATCGTCCTAGTTGTACTCATCACAATAATCACTGCAAACGCGGTTTAATTTAACAATCGCGCTTTCGCACTCATTATTCAGCAGGCTATAAAATAGCACCTGATCCAGCGCATCCTATTTTGCATTCCATTTTTTTTTTGTGCGTGTGTGCGCTGATAATTAACCGAGCTCACAATTTAATTTTTATCAGACTTTTCATTCATTACTTTGAATTGTTAAATTAATAATAGAACACTCCATGTGATTTCAAGGATAAACGGACCGTAAGTGCCGTGGGGAGGATAATCGTGACTTTGTTTTGATCAGTAAGCTAGAGCTATTATTCGTATGGTCAAGGCAAAGGTTGCTTAGTATCTGCTATCGGGCTATTATGGCCTCATGCTAAATGAAAGGAGCTGAATATTGTTAATTCTCTGTGCAGCTGCAAGGGAAACGACCGAACGCGCATACAAAAAAAAAAATCATATCTAAATCTCATTCAAACTCACTGAATTTCTTTAGCGCTACTCTAGACCACATACCCATAATCTCTACACTACTCTGCACATAACAAAAAAAAAAAAAAAAAAAGAATTTTATGTGTGTGCTGAAATGAAAAAAGGAATGAGCGCTGTCTTCGGAGTCACAGCCCCACCTCTGTACCAACTTTGTATTCATTTACCCAGCAGCAACAACTCAAGGACAAGTATTCTTTTTCTCTTTTTTTTTCGCTTTTCATTACAACACCACCAGCTCTGCACAAGCTGTTGACCATTCTATCTGGACCATCTTATACTACAGAGCAGGGAAGGGGAGGGGTAGAGGAGAGCTTAAAAAGCTGAGCTAGGGGAAAGAGAGAAAGAAACAGATGGAGAGAAAGAGCAGGAGAAGAGGACAGGGAAGATGGTAGAACTCTTATTACTGGCAGCGCCCAGCTCCGACTCCTGCTCTGTTATGCTTTCTACTCAATATCTGATCGAGTTTAAGATTCAGGACCTATTGGAATACATTCCTTAGTTCAAACATACATGCCGGAGGTGCAGCTTTTCTTTTAGCCCCTAATGGATTAGCAAAGGTTTTATGAGAGTGTGTGCGTGCTAAAAAATACGGCAAGTGGCTCATTGACCACAAAAAAATCAAGCTTGGGGAGATTTACAAAGGCAGTTCTAGATTTGCAAATCACTGCTCTTTGAATAACGGCGAGGAAAAAAAAAGGACGGATTGATGAATAAATCAAAAGCGAATATTTGAAAGTGGTCATCGAATCGTTGAGCATTCTTGAACCTTGATTGATTTGTTGCCTTGAAATGCCATAAGCATAAACAGTGAATTTTCTCAATAAAGTCGGTCACATGGCGGAGCTTGATTTGGTAGACCTGTTTGTGGTGAAATTGGTGTTAGAATGATGTGTTGCTGCAAAATATAAATATTACCACTGTTCACTTCCAATCTCCCTGACCTTTTAATATTTTATTTAAATTTGGTCAGAATTGTCTCTCTGATTTGACCTTGAACTGACAGAAATGCAGGATCTTTCTATCATTCAATTACATGCAAATTTCATTTGTATATTAGTTTTAAAAATACGCAGTCACGAACCGGCTTCACAGAAATTCAGATATGGCCGGATATTTCCAATGAACAACCCAGAGCTTACGTCATGCTTTTGTTACCTTTGGGTTGGACTACTGTAATACTGTCTCGATATTCCAGGATGTCCATAAACAAGCTCCAGTTAATCCAGAATGCAGGAGAGTTTTGAATATAAACTCTTATTGGATATAAAATGCTACATCTTGTGTTTAAGAGTGTGCATTCATTTTGTTTTTACCATCAGTGAGCTTTAAAGCACCGAATAGTCTCGCCTCACAGCAATTCAGCAAACCTTTGGTCTATTATAATCTGCCGCACCTGCTTCAATCAAAGGTGCAGAGTCTTTATTAGCGCCTAGAATAATGAAGACTATAGCAGGTGGCAGAGCTTTTTCCTACAAAGTCCCCCAACTATCCAATAGTTATTCAGGGTGCCCTAATGCTTATGTTACACCTTCTGGCTGTAATGTTAATAACAAGAACAAGAAGCTAACTCAGGAATAAGGGCACAGAATCAAAATGTCCTACTTTACCATACCTGTCTAAGGCCATAAACCCCCAAGGTCTGCACCTTTACCTAAGAGCACAGGGGTCTAACAAAATGCCTGACTAAACAAATAGGATTGAAGCTAGATTGAAGACTTACAGTACATTATGGAGTGTGTAGGTTTGGGTTTCCTCATTTGTATACCCTGCTTATTTGTAGCCAGTGTATTAGGTACCCATTTCAAAAGGTATTGCACAAATAAATGTGTACTTGATGAACCTAAAATCAAGCAGCTCAGATTGTGTGAGCACAAAAATACCAACTATGCGCTAACAAGAAAATGGGAACAGCATCTGCTGTGAGATTTTAAAGGTCATTAGGGGCCAATTTCCTTGACTTACTAAGGATGTTTCTGCTGTTTGCACAATTTGCTTACTTGTGCTGTTGTTTGTGTGCTCCTGTGCTAAGAGGGCTGTACATATGCTTCACTAATAAGAAAAAGAAAAGAACAAGAAGGAAAAAAAGATGCTAGATAGGTGTGCTATTAAGAGCAGGTCATTGGTGATTAATTTGATCTGTATAAACATGAAGATCGATTCTGAGACCAGTTTTCTTATAGAGGCCCTCAAGTTGCCCACTCACCTTCTTCATAGCCCTGATCTCAAGAATGTACCATGGGGAGGCGTAGGTGGCAGGAGCATCTCCAGTTATCCATGGAGCAACTAAAGGGCCCATTTGTAATATGGTCATGCAAAGGCATGGGTCGTATGTGGGGTGATTTACACCTGAAAACATTAGTTCCATTAGTCAGCCACTATATCGGTTAAGTTGGTTTTGATCACTGTGTCTCAGAGATACATACTCCAGATTTGCTGTTGGCCCTAAGTATTTTGAGGCCTCAGGGCTTTGTCGATATCAGTCCCCAACAAGACTGGCATTCTGACGCAAGAAGTTTGTTCCCATTTGGACAGATGTTCAATAGAGCTAGGGACAGACTCTTGCTTGTTGGAGACTCAAGGCCTTCAAATGAAAGGACGCCATTCGGGCATTGCGCCCCGTGGTGTGACCGTCACTGTGGACACCTTCCTCACTAGGTGGGTGGCTACAGGGGCACTGCTGTGTGAAACATATCAACCAGCTAGGAATCTGCCTCATATAGAGTGATGCCAAGACTGAAACTGTGTAATGATGTACGGTAAACACTGTCAAGAGTCCTAAGGTCCTCCTGACAATCTGGTGACTCTTTTTGCTTCTTTGGTTCTAGGTCAATTGGGAGAAAATGTTTCTAGTTAACTAGTTTAGAATGAGCCCTCGATAGATTCAACACGCCATTGAATTTCCTGACCATGTGAATGGCATTATAAGTAATTATATAAGATATTCATGCTTTCATGTAAAGTGAAAAGTAGAATACTGTATATAAAAAAAAAAAGATCAGCAGTCTGAATCCGGTGTCTTTGACACTGTCTGCTAAAGAACAATGGAACAAAATGCCAGATGCAATAGATTTTGTTCTAATACATTGTTTAACTTGCATTTCTTGACTTTATTAGCACTTCTAATATCTCTGAGGCAGAACTATTCCTAGAACTGGCGCTTTCAGAGGCATCTTTAAAAGGCTGCAGGATGTTCTGATTGATACACCTGCCCATTAACGTACCCATACATGGTACCTTTGTTCCCAGAGAGATATGGCTGATGGAATTGACCTTGGCATGACTGTGAGTGCTCAACATACTTAAGCCAAACCTTACATGTTGTATTGGATGTGTTGAGGGAAAAGAATCTAGCTAAAACATAACACAATATCACACACTTAAATCTCCCTCCCTCACACTCCTTTCAACTTAAGTACATAGTGACCCTCTTTTTTGCCTCTTTGTGTGTTTCTCTCACACTATAGGAATTAGAGAGAGACAGAGAGAGAGAGAGAGAGAGAGAGAGAGAGAGAGAGAGAGAGAGAGAAAGACAGGCACTAATGGGACCATGCTCTTATCACAGAGAGAGACAGTGAGCAAGAGAGCGAGAGAGAGAGAGAGAAAGTGGACGAGAGGCATTAATGGAACCATGCTTTTATCGCAGAGAGAGACAGAATGTTGATGGTGATGAAGAGGAGGAAAGATGAAGGCAGGGAGAGAGAGGGAGATGAGCATGAAGTGAAAAAGAGGAAGGAGGCTGAAATTGCAGTATTCTGTTTAAAACGCCCCTCGATATAGCGGGGGCGATTCATCATGACTAATCTCTGGTTGCATGCTTGGAAATTTCAATCACATGTGAAATCTCTCACACACACACACACACACACACACACACACACACACACACACACACACACACACACACACACACGCACACTTGCTCAGCACTCAGCACTGGAGCTGGTAAGACTGCTGGGATTTTGCTTAAATCTCCATCTGTCTGCACACCATCACCGGAGTGTTGCTTCAAAATAACCATCAAAACAGCAATTTGTCTTTTGTCATGCTTTCTTCCTCCATGCCACAGGGCCATGTGCTTATGAGACCATGACTGGACGAATTTGTGTCTAGTCTATTTACATCTCGTTTACTATATCTTGCGTTCCCTTCCTTGTCTGTCTTTCCCATCTCGGTTGGAGAGGTGTGCTCAGATGTTGGGCTGATAAATAGCTCAACAATGAACTACGTATAAGGGTTAAGCAATGCATTATGTCAAAAGGTCCTGTCGATTGGTAAAATAAAAACGTAACCCAGTAGAATATCGATTGCACTGAAAATGGCGACTTGCTGATTAGTGAAGGCTTCTGGGAAGGGAGCTTTAATCAGCTGCATTCATGATTAAAAATTGTTTTCAGGTCTGCAGTGCCCTACTGAAATGTTTTCTCCATATATCAAACATAAAGGTAAAGGTTGCGGCCGTTTCTACAAAAAAATAAATAAATAAAAACCTGCAGGACATTTGTTAACAGCAAATAATCTGAGGTGGGTACCAAAAATAAAAAAAAAACTTCATACCGATGTTTTTGTTTTCTTTGACATACAGGCCTGACAGGAGAGTACTAATGCACTAGTATGTACCGAAAGCCATTTTGTCCTGACATTTGAACTAATCACAGTTCTCGTGAAGAAAGGGAGACTTTGGGGCTGATAGACAGATGCACTGAAGCTTTAAAAAGTTTTACGTTTATTTCGACTACAGTATTCTCTCTTTCAGGCGGCATGGTGGTGCGGTGGTTAGCACTGTCGCCTCAAAGCAAGAAAGTCCTGGGTTCGATCCTCGGGTCACCCAGGGTGGCTTTCTGTGTGGAGTTTGCATGTTCTCCCCGTGCATGCGTGGGTTTCCACCGGGTGCTCCGGTTTCCTCCCACAGTCCAAAGACATG
>JAQQZR010000001.1:20103067-20150605 GCA_030068235.1 Notoglanidium macrostoma | reverse complement strand
CTTTGAGATTCCGGTCCCTAGAGTTTTAACGAGCTCATACTTTGTGTGTACTTTCTCAGTCCTTTGTACATAAACACGCCAAAGTCACTCAGGCGTCGCAACGTCTTGCCAAACATTGCGTCTGTTCGATTTCTGAGCTGCGTTAACTTATTGATTGATTATGGATGCTGTGCTTGACCTACTGTCGGCTTTACTCGTTCAAATCGTCCTTTGGCCTGATACTTACTGCCTGACATTGACTTCTGGGATTTCACAGCGTAAGCTCGGACTTTGTATTAAATCGCCAGTCTGTGGAGTCTCGCTCTGTCTGTCTGGTCACAGGCTAAGTGGGAAAGAGAAAATAAATGGCATAAGCAGCAAAACAAACAGCTCGCGTGAAACGGGTTAGCTGGCAAAACACCTTTTTTTTTTTTTTCTTTTTCAACCCTCCACGTCAATCAGTCCCATTCAGTTCCATAAGCATACGCCGTCATTTCATTTCCTTCAGAGTGACACTGTTGTTTGCAATCAAATACACTGACACTTTAAGGTTTTATGACAGTCTCAGCAACGCGTGACTCAGATGGAATGAGAAACAATATGGATAAACGATAAAAAAAAACAGCGAAGAGTCACATTCTGCAACACCAAGCCTGTCTACTAAATTTGGCAGATTTCTAATTATGGGCAGTTGACATTTCCGAGTCCTCCAGGGTGCTGATACGAGATGAGAATGGCAAATGCCAGGGCTGAGAAGTACTTATTACAGCAAAGATTCAGTTTAATGTTTGCAAAACCGAAGAGTGAAATGTATATTCTTTCATGCCGCTAATTATGGCCGCATTTATGAAGCTCTCGTTCCTTTGAACCATTTGAGCTTTGGTAAGTTCAGTGGCTAAGGCACTGATCAGAAACTAATGTGCTCTGATCCCAGAACCACCACACTGCCAATGTTGGGTCCTTGAACAAGGCCCTTAACCCTCAATGATTTCTCAGTTGTTAGTCACATTGGATAAAACCATCATATAAATGCAATATGTTCTGGATTAATAACAGTCGTAGTAGAATAATATGGCTGAAATATAGTACTGGCATGCTTCCCAGTACACTGGCATTGACTCACATAGCTGAGACTGGGATAGCAGAAACAATTAGTCAAGCAAATAGAGTTCTGTTCAGTTCAAGGTGATTCACTGGCACCATACTATATTATCTTCCACAGCATGCGGTACAATATTTGTATTTTTTGGTCGTTACTGTGTTGAACCATATCAGTAAGGTTTCTAGCTATTGTCGGAGTTAGTATTGCATAAGCTCAGACAATCATTAAAAATTAACGATAAAGACCATTACAGTCAAGAACAACTGTGGTCAGTCGAGCATACCTTTGAATTGAGGTTAATGCATCTGAAAATGACTCTCCTGCTTCTTACGGTGAACTCCGTTCTGCTTAAATGTGCGAGTATTGGCTTATCCTAAATCAATACGTCTAATTAGTCTGTTCCTGTTTGTCATTTCTGGAGCTTTTATAGCTCTTAGGGTTTACTGCGAAGACAAATCCAACCACTCGTTTTGCTTTAATTACATTAGTGAATCAGAATGTCAGTCTGATTCTGCCTGACTGTTTTTATTCTGAGTCAGGAAGTCTACAGTCTAACATGCACGATGTTTGTCCATCCAGTTATGGATGGACTAATCTGACCAAAGAGGTTTTAGTTGAGGTACGTGTTCCTATAGAGCAGTGTTCCTGGAAATCTACCTCCTTGAAGACCAACCATAATCATGCCCACCTGACCAAGACGTTCTTGATCAACTAAAAGAGAGGTTAGATTTTGGTTGGAGATGAAACCTGCATGAAGGTACGAAGACCTCCAGGAACAGGGTTGGTCACCACTGCTATAGAGAACTTCTCCGGTGCTGTGGATGAAGGATTGTACATTAATATAGTGACGTTGCAGCACTGGTTACACAGCTATCACGTGCTGATACTAATGCTGAGACTGAACTTTTCTTTCCATCTTTCTTTTACTAACCCCTGGGAAAAAGGACCTCGCACACTTACTGTTTGTCCTTTTTGGTACTACTAACACATCTTGTAATATAGCTTCTCGAAGCTTGTTGCAGGTCGGACGTTCTATGCGAACGATCCTGTTCAGCAGTACACGGTGAGCTGAAACAGCACCAGGTGCAACGGCGCTTACGAGTCAATCATGCTTTTTGGACACTTGTCATATCTCATAATTCTGATGATTAGAGCGGATCCTGATTGGTTCATAGATTCCACTATCAAATTCTATATTTATGTCTAATTACACAAGTACCTAAAAGTGGTGTCCATGAAGCATAGGAGGTCTGTGATTATTAAAAAATGATATTTCTTTTTATAATTGGTCATTTTATGAATTGAACGAGTTCGCAAAACAACTAGGCTTATAAATAATGCAACTTGGACTTAAGGAGAAATAAAAAGGCATTCCGAGTGTGGAAAGTTCTAATAAAAATATTATTGCACTCATATGAATAATGAGGCTAATATTTGGATTATGTTCATGGAATGACCGTAATAAGGGGGAACAGCGAAACCTATTTTAAAGTTAAAGTGGACGCTATGGTGTAAGCAAGTATAAACCTTCACTGTTCTAATTAAACTGCTTACCACATCATATATTCCGATATTATACGATTTGTTTAAATAAAAGTTTGTGGAGTTTTAATGTAGCGACGATCACTAAATTAACTTATAATTGAGGAGACATGGATTGAGTCTGTACAAATACATCTATCATACTAACAATTACAAGGTGTATTAGAGTTGGTCTTCTGGCTGTAAAACGTCCGATTCGCTAAACCACGTTTAAAAACGATCAGAGAACACGCAGCGTGGAAGGTTATGTCCATCGACAGAGCCCTCCTTTAACACGATTATCAACCTTCCTTGGTTGGAGGTTGCGTTTGCCTGCAGGAGGTTTTTCCACTACGTTCAACTCTAGCCTCAATAGCTCGAGCAATCGTTCCATGCAACCAAACAGCTACTAATACAGATTTCCCACATCCAAGAAAAAGGCTTAAGAAGCAAAATGGAAGACGTACGTGAAACAATTCCTTGTCAGGGAATGGTCTGTGATCATTTTAGAGAAATTGTGTGCCAAGAAGCCTAACTGATCCCATTCGGCTGCCAGTCCAGCTACTCTATAGGGAAGGACTACTTGCTTTTGCGGGCCTACAGGTGAATTTTATTAAAAAGAAACTTCGTCAAGTATTCCCCGTTCTGACTGCGGGCGGATTAAGTGGATGCTTAATTAGAATGTCTACAAATCTTCTTATTAATGAGAATAAAAGACGTGCACCTTAATGGACTTCATACATCATGTTTAAGCTCTTCGAGTGTGGAAAATCCCTTCACTATACAAGTGCCACACTTTGTCGACTCCGTCTTAACCATTAAACGTACCTCAATACCAAATTCGCTAATACCGCAATCCGTTACAGATCAGCTTTCCAGTCCATGTGCACCTTTTAATAAGATGCAAGCTGTTTCGCCTTTTCATTCTTCACGAGCAGTGGCGTCGGGTTTTCCGAAACTGGTGCGGCAGCAACCGACTGAAAGCAGACTTCTTGGCTTGAAAAGGTCTAAATTGGGAGTCTTCTGCCCTGCATCAAAGAAGGCGTTGTAGTATGTAAGCCTGAGAGGTTTTCGTCTTCGCTTATAGTCGGGTCAGGTTTCCTCCTCTTCGCTTAATAGAGTATTCGGAGTTAGGCCTGCTCAGTGACGCTTTAAGGCCAGAATTGTACACGGTGGTATTCGCGTTTAAAAACAGTTTGCTAGTTTATTAGCCAAGACCATCATCAGTCATTATATGCAGGTGTCAATCATCATGAAAGAGAGCTTTCCATATCTCTCAGGTCATTAAAAAATAAAAAAAAAGAGTAAAGCACTCAGTTGCTAATGTTAAAGTTAGGTTAAAAGCCTGCTTCGTGTGCCGATTATTGTGTTTTGTTGTCTAGATGGCTGCGGAGTGGATAAAAGCAGACCTTGTGTTGCATTAGCCTGCATTAACGCTGATATAATGTATAATATAATTATCCCCCAGGTAATAATGGAGACATAGAGAAAGGGATAATGGATTAAAACACTCTTCAAAGTACAGACAAATCACATGCGCCTGGTCATGTATTTTCCAGTTGATCAGAAATAGTTTGATAATCGACCTATTACACAGGTTAGTTCTTTCAATATATAGTGTATATACAAACACCCGAGTCACTGCTCATCTGAAAGACTATTAAACCTCGTCTTAGGTGACTGATTATGCTTAGGGTAAATGATTTTTCTTTTACGCTCACGCTACCGTTAATTGCGGTTTGTATTTGCACAAAAAGTGTAATTGAGATGCATGCATGGTTGTTTGCAGTAAATGAAGTGTAGCCTTCCAGCCCGACGGTGACATAAAATTGAGAGTCTATTAACGCAAAAATTAACTGCTGGTTATTGAAGCGGAATAAGAGGAACCCGTGCCCGTCGGTTTCTTGTTCATTTGGACCGTGTATTGTTGCTTCGAGGCTGTTCCAGCACACTGGATTTGAAATAAGTATTTACTGGCCTTGTCACAGATTCCCCTTTATGTCATGTTTATTATTATTATTATTATTATTATTGTTTTCCTATTGTGTGTGCCTGTTCCGTGTCAGCCCATTGATTAACTTGTCTATGTACACGCCTAGTGTCTTGTATCATAGCTTGAGTGTTTTGGTGTTTTTTTTTTAAGTTTAGACCCTCCCTTGTTTTTCCTGTTGTACGTTATGAACACCCGTCTGTTCTCGAACCCCACTCGGACCTCCGACAATGCCCTTAATAAAACACAGCGTGCGCGCATACAAACTGCAGTGTGGTAAATTTTTGGGGAGCTTATAAAATAGCACTTGATCCAGCACACAGAATTATTTTAGCGCTTAACTCAACTCGGAATAGGCACGTGTCTGGAACCATTAAATCCTCGGGCGCTGTTATTCTGGAACAACTGTGACGGATGTTCCTAAAACCAAATAAATAAATGTCAGCAATGTAATAAAATGTCTGGTGTTTCGATTTCCTTATAATAAAGGCAAGAAGAGGAATTATGACAGATACAATGAAAGAAAAACCGAAAAATGGGTTGAGAGATGAAAATCTGCTGACTTGCTTTCTCTTTGCTTTCTCTCTTTCAGTGAACAAACACAAACCATGGATTGAGACGTCCTACCATGGAGTGATCACCGAGAACATGGACACCGTCCTGTTGGACCCTCCGTTGGTAGCTTTGGACAAAGATGCTCCTATCCCGTATGCAGGTACACGTTCCCCCTCGCTGACTGAGCCCAGACAAGCTCTCTCTTCAATGAAATATATTTTTGTTCTGCTGTGTCTCGGCTATATGTCTATATGAAATGTGGTTCTCAGATTATAGAGATTTAGTGGCGCCTTTTTTGAAACATATTCTGACTGATGCTCTGACCTCAGTATTATTTCAGAGGATTCTTTATTCCTGACATCCTGATTGCACTGGTGATGCATGTTTATAGTCTTACTGACCTTGGAAATGGTAGAAAAAGAAATAAGCCTGGAACGGTCTGGTTATTCATTTTCGACAAGTGTAAAACGGGATCAGCTGGAAGTGGTGTGGAGGAAATAAAACGATAATTATATTTGCGCGTCGGTGTCAGGTAGGTGTCTGGATGGGCCAGCTGGAGAGTCATTGAACAGTGGTGATCGTTTGATATTTATACAAAGAGGCAAACAAGGTGCTGTGACAGCGCTTTTATTAATGACAAAGGATAGGATTAATCTACTTGCGGACAACCTTGAAAATCTGACTTTTTTTTGCACACAGTATTAGCCGTGATAATAATCGCGCATTTCGCTCTGCCTCTCAGCGAGCATAAAACTAATATGGTGTACTTGATAGGCTCCATGCGCTCATAAATTTAGGAGGATTTTTTTCCTTTTAAGTAGCTTGTTGATGGAGTATGTAGCTAACAGTGGAACAGGCACCGGTTTTGTACCTCTTGACTTTCAATGAGAGAATAAATGCAAATCCGCAGACTGAAAATATGTGCTGGTGGAATTCAAAAACATTCATATGTAAAGGAACGAATGGCCGCATAGCTGGCTTACTCTGCAACATAAAAGTGACCGTGGAGAGTATTCTAGCCAATCATGTTTCTTTTATCTATTTTATTTTAAGCAACAATTAGAAAGAACCTTCCTTATTGTAAAAGTCCTAAGATCCATGTAAATGTAGCTAACCTGATTAAATTCTCAATCGCGACGGGGTATTTCATTCCAATCGTGCTGTTTACATGACGAAAGCTCACCCTGATCCAGATTGAATACTATTATTCAATCCGGTTCCATATCTCTCCCTCAGACAGCACAGCTAATTTTGCTCTCTAGGACTCCTAGTCACGGACGGCTATGGCATCAAACTCAAACTCATGATGTCTGGATGAAACGTTTTTCTGTTTCATCATTCAGGAGACCCTGGCTTACACTCTTGCACAATCCCACAGACACTCCTAACCAATCCCACATCATCAGACAGACACTAATAAACAATTTCATCCTCTTTCACAAACTCTTGACCATGCCCACCTGTTCCCATGAACACACTTGACCAATCACACCCACTCAGACACTCTTGACAATCCTATCCACACCCAAAGGCACTTGACTAGTTCCCCCCCACAGCCACAAACTCTTGACCACAGGGCGTGATTTGTTCCCGGAGGTAAATGCATGCTTGGCCAAGCTGGGACTGAAATGGGACAAACTTGGAGGTGTTACAAAGTATGACAGGGAAAAATGGTGGACTTGAAGCAGATGCAAACTAAAGTGAATGAAATGAACCCAGAGCTGAAACTGGTGTTTTGCACTGTATGATACATCAGGAAGTGTTGCATAAGTCAGTGCTAGAAATTAACCATGTTATTGATGTTGTAACTAGTTGTAAATAGTTACCCAAAATCATTAGGGCAAGAGCATAGAATCACAGACAGTTTGTTGCACTTTTGGAGGAGCACAAGACTGAACATGGTGACCGAGACGATCATACAGCTGTGAGATGGCTCAACCTGGCCAAAGTGCCTAAAAGAATGTGGGACCTGAGAGCAGATATTCAAACATTTTATGAGAAGAAAGGCAAGGACATCCCAGAGCTCTCAGATGCAGACTGGATCACACATATACCGACACTGAAGGAAGCCACACCATCGGCTGATCACCTCCGCAGGTACTCATCCATGTTAGTGGCCCTGCATGATGAGTCCTCGAGGCAATTTTAAGACTAAAAACCAGTTGAGACTGAAATGCGCATAAGCTCTTCTCCCTCCACTTGAAGTGTGGATAATGCATCCAGTGATGTTCAGCTCTGACTCATTGACCTGTTCTTGACCAATCCCATCCACTCCTTAAGAGACTGTTGACCAATCCCAACCACACATGAAGACACCCTTGACCAATCCCACCCACTCCAACAGACACTATTCACCAATCCCCTTTCCGCAGACACTTCTGACCTTGTAGCCAACCACAATATTTGAGATGCTTCTATATCCCAGAGCATAAAAATAAAGTAATTTCAGACACAATGACCCAAACCAGAATAATGTAAGTACTGAAAATAAACGCAAAAAAAATGAAAGAACGGGTAATTGCCAATTTACATGAGATGTGGTAAATGTGGCATGCCAGAATTCTATGATAATAAAGACAGCTTTACTTTTATCTAATAAGTGTCATGTCTGGCAATCTGCTCCTAGCCATATGAGAGTATTTTACTAAATGATGTCAACATGAGATTTACGGGCAGGTGTCTAAACTCCCTCTGGCACCAATGGACTCAGGTCAGTTTTGTTTGGCAGCCTGAGAAATAATTAGGGGTGTGTGAGAATGGGGCAGTTTTGAGTGCATGCATGTGTGCCCCATGTTTTCATGTCATAGAAGCAATGAATAATGCGCCATATTGATGTCCATTATCTAAGAGTCTCCCTCGGGGTGAAGACATATGCCCGAGGAACTAGTCGCAGCAATGCCATCCTAATTATTCACTTGGGACTTAGCAAAATGCAGTGTAGTTCTTTTACTCTTGTTAAGACTTAATGTGGTACTAGTCGAGCTGCTGCTGTTTTTGTCTCCTGTGTGTGTGTGCGTATTTGCTTTACAATCTTATTGGCTTGAAACCAACCCTACACAGGCGTGAGGAGGCTTAAATGTTCATGGACATCCACTTGTGCAACCGAGCCTGTACACAAGACCCACAGGAGACGTGATAGAAGTTAACTCACTATATCATGTCACTTACTAGGACTTGATTAAAAAAATACCTCACACCTTTCGCTGATGGTGAGAATTTACATACAAGGGAAGGTGTAAGCTTTACAAACTTGTAAAGACACTGAAGAGGTGATAATTAAAACATGAGCTGGGATCATATTTCTGTTTCTGAAAGTGGCAGCGAGTGTGTTTTGCATAAAAATGTACTCCTGTTATCATTTTCATATCCTACAACAATGCGTTACTGAATATAGTTTTAAATACGTTTTCGCATGAAAATCAATTGATTTGAAAAGAGCTCGAAACTTACGGTGTTATTCCTCTTAAGATTTGGAAGCTTATTGACACATCAACCTTTTTTTGGCACTTGCTTTATACATCTCACCTCTCAATGCTTTTGAAGACTTATTCTGTCCCACACATTAATCGATACAAATACAGACATGGATATATGGCGCACTGAACAGATACAGTTAAAGAAGCCTGTCTCCTTTGCTGCAATGAAATGTCTGCAATGCATCTTTTCAAACGCTTTAATGATATAATTGGCTCTCTCATATCTACTATATATATAATCTATGTACTTATAAACGTGCTGCGCAAGTAGAGGTGGTGAGATTCACGGGGGGAAAAAAATGCATAACCTTTTATAAAAAAAAATTTTTTTAATCCAGAAAAAGGAAAAGACAAAGCTACTTTGAAAGGCATGTCTCTCCTTGACTAAGAGAGATAGAACAGGTTGGCTGAGATTCCCCCAGTGAAGGTGTCTCCAGATGCATCATTAAATCTAACATCCGTTACGTCCATTTGCAGCCCATTAAGTATTCTTATCTTGAAACATTTCCTTTAACTCTCCTGTTAAATCTCGCTTCTCAAACTTCACCCACGAATTTCTTAAGCACCCTGCCTTCAAGCTCTAACTTGGTAACTGACAGCGTTGTATAGTGATAAAGAGCTTGCAGATTAAAGCTAAAAAATACATCAGTGGAGAAACTTAGCAAGAGCAGATGACTCCAGACACGCATGCTGTATGATTGGCTTATTGTGGCTTATTATGTACTATGAGGTGTAGAGGTGTCCTTTTAAAATGACCAATGATTCACACTAGTGAGCATCAAATGGCTAGGTATTACAGGTGGTTTGTCTTGTTAGCTACTGTTGTCCATGCTAGGCTTTTTACCAGCTTAGCAGTCAGATTAGCAAAGCAATCCAACTGTTCTAGTCACATACACTCAGGCAGAAGTGATCTCTGCTACTTTCCTCCAAGTTTGCATTTTTGTTTTCCGTAATACACTCTGGGCAGGTCTGGTCTGAAGAATCACTTGAGCTAATCCTTTGGATTTGTTGCTTTACAGCGATTTGCATAAAATTGTGAAAATCTCAGTTCAAATGCGTCAAAAAAATGAATGGTCGCTTGTCACTTATTAGTGCAAATGTAGGGTAATGTGAAGTTTCTAGAGAAACAGAACCCCCACCCCACCGTATGACATAATGACATCCGTCATCAGCTATGGAAGAGAATTGCTTCTGAGGCTGTAGGAGGTGAAACAGGATATGCAAGCCTGGCAGATGACAGGAAGTGACAGGCCAGTTCAAACACAGCCTATTGAGCCAAGGTGCAATGTACATGCTAGAACTTAATTACATGTAGGAGGGTAACAGTTGAATTCAGTCTGCTTTTTTCTGTCCACTTTACTGTCACGCATATGAATGGCGCGGTCGTGGTTCTGACAAGCCAATTAGATCCATATTTGCATATCTCCCTCAGCCAATTCACCCTGTTCAAAGAAGCATAAAATGAGCAAAAATACATTGTGGCATCGGTGTTCATCAGAATCTGTTCAAGCCCCTTCCTTCCACCTCCTCGTGAAATGTATAAAACAGAAAATAATTTGACGACCAGTCCATTCCAATACATCTTTCAGCTCTAGAGCAGGTTGCAAGTCATGTTTCAGAAAACAATATTGTCGCATTATCTGTGAACTAGCTGTGTGAAGGTATGGTAGATAAAGCACTGTGAACAAATCTGGCCGTGTGCCCGGTAGGGATTCATTGATGCCGATAGTGATATTGGGCACAACATCTGAGAACAGTTTTAATGGGAATCAGAACCTTTTAAACAAATTCACCCCACTCCAACTCCATAAACTCGCATACTGTATACCCATGTAAATATACATATATATTTATTTTTCCAAAACATGGTGTAAATCAAAATCTAATTACAAACTGAATATTGAGCACACGAAAAGCACATTTTATTGCCTCATAAATTACAAACTCCCACTTATCCCAGAATTCTCAATTCTGATTGGCCAGAAGGCGTTGAATAATTGTCTGTAACGGCATAGACTCGGACAGGTTTATGTGCATGCGCTGCTTATGCGGGTCTTTTTTTTAGGGGACGTTTTTGTTGATATGGTGCAGTTTTCATTCTTGTTCTTCAATAAATCAAATAAAAATTTAAGCATTGTGGTATAAGAGAGTGGAATGTGCTGTGCAGATCCTATCCCAACAACAGTTGGTGAGAGTCCAGGAATACATCCTCAAAGGGACGGCAGCTGATCAAAGGGCGTCATTCAGAAACAAATTAAAACACTCGTTCAGACCGTCTATTGTTGGTGGGAGTAAACCCACAGGTACATGCGGAGAACATACATAGAAACTCTGAATTGAGGATTGAATCAGCAACCCAAGAGCTGTGTGGCAGCAATTGTACCAGCTGCACCCCCATGCTGCTCTCAAGTGTGATTATTCATGGGTATCATTGGTGAATTCAGTGTATGAGTAATAAGGATTCTTGCATCTGCAGTCAGTGGAGGCTGGGGGTATGGATCCTTCTTTTTCTTTTCATTCCCCTACCCAGGCCCAAGACTCAGTCCTGTCTTCAAGTTGGTGGTCCTGGTTCATGAGTGACCTTACATTTAGTTGTGTAAATGAGGTTTAGTTCTAAACGATACCGTAAATGTGTACAAACTAAATCCAGTGTGCACGCTACACTCACAGATGAAGTAACCTGGCCAGGATGCCATACGTCTTCATCCATTTGGGACAACACGTCTAGCCAGGAACAAAGCTGCAAAAGTAGCGGTGATCTCGCTGGTCATACCGTGGACATAAATATGTAGGACTCTGTAGCGCTCGGAATGCATACAGTAGACCGTGACCTTTCATGCAAGCGCATGCTACCTCATTCCAGCCTGGATATTGATGGATCTCATCAACCTGAACAGTACATGGTGGTATCTCTGTTAATAAGAAGAATTAGACGGCCGGATAGACTGCTCTTATTTCCTTTGCCGTGTTCTGATCTCACAGCAGGGCTTCACACAACCTCGTACCTCTGTGATACCACAGTGCTTCCCCACAGCATCCGTGGTGACTAACTCTGTCCAATTTGACACTGCACCCCAGTGGACCTGTCTTACTGAGATGAGGACACATCGTTGTCTGTGGAAATTGGGGCCTGATAAAACACTACTCTAACCCTTTCAGTTCTAGCTGGCCCAAGGGAACTACCACTACATTCAACGATTCAAGCATCCTGCCTGAATTTGATTGGCAAGCACAATAATATCTTTGTGGGTGACCGAGTGGCTAGCAAGCTCAACAAATCCAGCTTTATACTGATAAATGGCCTGTTTGGTGTTAGGGAGGTTTTTTGAGTTCACAATGTAACCGTGTACCAGTATGGCCTGCTATTTAGTGGGGCACTAAAGGACCATAGGAGTCACTTTGCCTTTTAAAAGCAACAGGGCCACCTCTATACAAGTTCCTAAGGTGAGGCCAAAGGCCTTAGAGTTCAGACACCGATCTTTGGCAGATCCGCAGATCCACATGGACCATCCCATACAAGGTTATTTAGTCTGCTCTAAGGTAAAGTAGCTTATTTATATAGGGAGGATAAATGGTGAACAACTAAAAACAGGTTGTAAGAAATGTGACAGGACAAACATAGGTTTATAAAATAAGAAAGACGATATTGATAAAAAAAAATATCAGTAGAAAATTGTGATTTAATGTGAAAACATTACAACCAATAATCAAAACGTGGGTCAACAACTTGCTGACTTTTTTTGCTGAGGTCACGAGCATGACAGGTTCAATTAGAAACTGTTTACTAGAGGATAAGGGCTATCCTGGATGAAGAAATTTTCCTGTCCCCAGGAACTCATATACTTGTCCCCTCTCCCCCTTTAATCGATATTAAATCACTTAACTAGCTACGCATTAAAAAGCCATGCTATGCTATTAAAGAGCAATGCTTTTTAATCTGCATTATTATTTGCAAGAACATGCTTTAAAAAGTGTGACATTATTGAGAGATTCAATAGCATGATAAATACATATACAAATATATCATGGTAGCATTTTTGGCCAGATTGCCAACCTGTATTATAAGGACAACAAAAAACGATTGTGGTTCGAGAAAATTTCCTTTAAGAGCGCATAAAGAAGTAACGATACTAGCAATGTTGCAAATGATAGCGGTGTGAGGAAGTCATATAAAGCGCTCTATCCATTAGAGTAAGGAGGTGGTACTGCACGTCACCAGCATGCTAGTTTGGTTGTTTTTTTTTTTTCCCTCAAAAGCTTGGCAGACAAAAGGCACTGACCCATTAGTTTTGACAGCAGAAAGAGCCAATAATTACACATTTCAAGAACTTCTTTGAGCTTTGACTGATCGTTCCCCACACTCCCATCCACTGTTCTGTCAATTGTTAACAATGCCTTTCATACACTTGCCTCTTCCACTAAAAACACCCACTTGGACCTTCTTCTTTCACGCTCATAATCCTTGTGGAGTGCAAAGAACCTTTTGTGATCGGTGCTAACCTTGGAGAATCATGAATTGGTGGTACTGTGCTTGCTGTATAGTAAGAAGATCTGCATTGTCACGCTATTACACTGCATTGCTAAGTACATATAATCAACAAGTTATCTTGGTTTGTAATTACTGACGCTGTCCCAAACGGCGCCCTGAATGAACAGTTCTCCAAGTATGCACATTGTTGACATGTTGACATGTATGCAAAATGGTATTCAGCCAGGCATGAAAAGGGGCTCCTGAGTAACGGAAAGCACAAGAATGATCTGAGCATCTCTGGCCTCATGCTTGTGGAAGAAGGAAGATGGGAACTTTTCACGAGCCGCAGTTCAAAAAGAAGTATCCGGCGTCACGTCTCGCGGAGGAAGTACGTATTACCCTTCATCCTCCCTGACTGGTAGCTGTTATATGATTGGGAAAGTTGGATCGTTGGTGGGTGTTGACAAGTGACCAAATCGGGGAGAAAGAACAAAAAAAAAAAAAAGCATTCAAAAACCAAAACGGCAACTGGCATTGATGGTCGATTATGCCATTGGAAAAACGTCTCCTTTTTGATCAGCCTACCTTCCTTAGGTTTCATTCCACTTCTCCTCCACAATTTCCACCCACTTTTCCTTGGAGTGAATGAGACTACAAATATTCTACATACACATACTATATATTAGCCTATTGCCTTGACCTTTCTTGCTTCATGCCGCTGTCCTTTATCCTCCAGATCAGTTTTCACTGTGCCCTTTAAGCTCCACCTTTCCAATGACATTTGAGGACAGAATGGCTGATAGAAAAGGAGGAACAAGTAAAAAGACCCCACTGATATGAATGAGTACAAGTCATATATTCACTCCTGTCCGCTCTTGTGTAAAATATGTATTTTTTTCTGGCAATCAGTTGCATCATGGAAAGTTCTATTTTATCTCTGCTTATGTTGGCTGCTGGTCGATGCCGCTACAATGAACTATGACCTCCTAGTGCTGAGTTTTATGTTTGAGACGTTAGGGCGTTTAAACAGTATCTCTAATAGAGAGTGCAAGGGCAGCCAACCTGAGCATGCAGAGCAGTATCAGCAAGCGTACTCATTAAAATGAATGCACGGTGCCTTGAATTGCACCTTGACTCGCAAGCAAATTGTCGATGCTGGTGAGCAAGGGGAAAGGAAGTGTGTGTGTGTGTGTGTGTGTGACACTGAGTTCACCGTGGAAGTGCTGTCATGCGGAATAGAGTCTCCGAACGCTTGCTTTGCGTATATACGTGCGTGCATGCAATTCGTGGCACCTTGCAGAAAGCACAAAGAGCAATCTCTTTTTTTGTGGGGTTTTTTTTTTTTGATATTCTAATATGCCATGTTTGGAGAGATACCGTAATAGTATATCTTAGAATTTAGACACTGTTAAATCTGGCAGCGAAATATTAAAACGGACAGAAACCAGCCCTATGTAAAACAAGGAGTACGGGTAAGTACCTCTCCTGAAAGTACTGGAATGGCAAGGCCAATTCTTTTATTTTTTTCCTTTCCCTGTTTTATTCGTTTTTACTATATACGCTGAAGAAACTTGGGTTGGAGATCAAAAAGATGCGATTAGAGATCAGAATTTCAGCCTTCATTTCCTGAGATACACATCTAGATGAGTTAAATAACTTCCTGTATTTGAACCAACCCATTTTTAAGTGGTCAAAAATATTGGAACGCATAGCTGACAAGTGTTTTTGTCATTGCACAGATGTTCCCCGGTTAGATTGACCGTTTAAACAATTAATAGTGCCCAGTGGTAACTTTTGGTTTGAGCCTTGGGTTTCACCTGTGAAAACGCCGTTTGTTACAAAAAAGGACAGACCAACGTAAAGACCAGCATGCTGTCTATGGGTGCAAGCCATTTTTAAGCTGAGAATAGACGGCGGGAAAAATCAATCCGAGCCATTGTAAGCAGAGATCTGAGTCTCTCTTTGGATTTCTGGATAACCTTTATGAGCTTTGGAAGCCTGAACCTTTTTGCCCATATGAAGGAAAAATTTCAACTTGTGATATAGCCCAGACCATGGAGGGGAAACAGATGTTGATGTCCTCAACAGACATACATTTTCCTGAACATTGGTTCCAATTCATGTAAATTCCAAAACGTTGGAATTAACCTAATAGCAAGACGTCCTTTGTTGTAATTTGTTTTTGCGCCTTAACAATGGCGTTAGCAGGTATTTCGTCTGCTCTATTGCGTAACGGCAAACCAAATTCATTCTCTCGAGAAGTATGCTTTCATCTCCTTACCTACGTCCAGAAAATGGAAGACGAAGTAAACACCCATAGTTCATTATTACAAGGCGATAACTTGCCATAATTAAACTGTATGTGTACAACGAAAAATAAATCCCACTATGCTCTCAGGATAGCTCTCATGATTGAATTCTCCTTGGCGAGAAATTGAAAGGGACCACTTAATGTGCCACTGAGACTAGAATCTAAAAAAAAAAAAAAAAATTTAGGTCAGTGATTTTGCAGTACCCCATTCAACATTCCAGACTTGCAAGCTCTGTTATGGCACAATCTGATTTTACATCCACATTAAAGAAATGGGTGAATAGGCTGTTATTCTCGCTCGCCCAGTAAGCGAAGTAACACTAAATCTACACGCTACCCTGCATTTTTAAGCAAGAACAACCTTCGTCGTGAAAGTTAGATCTAACTGAAAAGCCGGGTGTGTTGATATGAAATTCATTATACCTGTTGCTTTTACTGTTTCAGGAGAGATCTGTGCTTTTAAGATCCATGGACAGGACATTCCATTCAAGGCAGAGGTATTAAACAAGACGTCGGGAGAAGGAGTGTTGAAAGCGGCTGGTCCTATCGATTGTGAGCAACAGAAGGAGTTCACCTTCATCGTTCAGGCTTACGACTGTGGCGCCGATGTCTCGGGGGACAGCTGGAAAAAGAGCCACAAGTGCGTAGATGTGCTCACCCTTAAGGTTGCTGGAAATTAAATGTACATTACTATACAATAATGTCGTTTTCTGCATTTTGCAGCTCAGTCATATTTCACAAGCAAACGTCCAAATATAATGTACCATTAACTTATATGTGCTAGTTTGCATAATTAAGTACAAATGTGTCAGTGGTTGTATAAGCAAGCATGCCGAGTGCAGAGATACTAAGCAGCAGTTATAACGGTTGGGAAAAATTAAGTGATCTATGAGTAGTTAAGTATATCTGATCCTGCTAATTTTCCTACCTTTCCATTTCGCTTAGTTCACCTTTGTGTTAGGGTGTCCGTGCAACTTTATCCCTTTATTTTCTACTTCTCTGCACTCCTTTCCATTATTCTGTACATTAGAGCAGTGGTCCACATCCAGGTCGAGGACGTGAACGAGTTCGCTCCTTTGTTCCGTGAGCCGGTGTACCAGGCCACAGTGACAGAGGGGAAGATTTATGACAGCATTGTTCAAGTGGAGGCCTGGGACCAGGATTGCTCAGCCCAGTACAGCCAGATCTGCAACTATGAGATCATTACGCAAAACACACCTTTTGCTATTGACCGCAATGGTGATGCTTCTCTCTCTCTCTCTCTCTCTCTCTCTCTCTCTCTCTCTCTCTCTCGCTCTCTCTCACACACACAAAAACAAAGATAAATGGGTACAATATAGACTAGGCCCTCTGCCTTACCTCTACTTTCTGCTTCTCTGCATTATCCACAGAGCACGGATATAAAAAGACACATGAAATTCTTACTTCTTTTCAGCCCTTATTTATCTCCGTGTCTTTTCTGTCTATAGTAAATAAGAATTGATTGCATTTTGCAGCTTGCATATGTGAAATAGTAATATAGGCAAATCACGGTGCTTGGAACCAGTCCATTTCCAGACCCATGAAAGAAAAAGGCGGTTCAGTCTCTAGGTGTTAGATGAGACAATCAGGTACACTTTGTGTGATAAACAAGAGGAAAGCCTATTTCATTCCCTGGCCATATGTCGCACTCACTTCCACCTACACACACACACACACATACATAAACACACCAGGCAAAAGAAGATGTCAAGGATGATTTAGCTTTATTTTACATCCTTGACACCATTTCAGTGGTGTTCGGGCACGCATGCGTCACTGCGAATGTCTTAATGCCTTGTCCTGTCAACCACACCTCCTCTATTACCACATAGCATAAAAGTGAGTCTTGCATTTTGAAGTGATACTTAACGTTTAAATGGATTAAGGATTAGTGTTTGAACTCGCTCAACTTTTCAATCATTACCGCAGAAGTGTAGTCATGCAGTTACCACTATTCAGTCATGGGCAGACTCATTAGCTCTAGTTTTAGCTCTGTAGCAGATGGTGGCCAGTAGAGAATTCCCTCCCACCCTCACTATGCCTGCTGTTGGTGGCTGTAATTTGCTTGTACACGCTCACACAGACTTATAAACACATATTTAAATATACAGCTCATTACATATATCGATGTATACAGTATGATACATATGCTTTAATAGGTGGTACGGCTAAACATTTGTGATATGTGACCTGTATAGTGTTTCCTTCTTGTGTTCATGCGCATGCAAGCTGAGACCTTCCAACACTATCAGAAAGTGACATATAATGCAGTATTGGTATTGGCGTACAGCCATCTTGCCCTTTCTTCTGGACCACATGTACATCATATGGAGTTTGCTTAGCAGCTTCTGACTAGTCGGAACTACGAGTAACTTATCCTAGCCTCCTCTATTCTGCCATGGTGAGTGTATTTCTAGATCTAGAATCTAGATTCGCCGAAGTCTAGCCACACTGTCACCTCAATAATTGGCAAGCATTACAATGTCTGCCATTCAGATTCAGCCAGGTCACTGGGTGCAGTACTGCGTCCTGTTGAGGATGATGGGATTGATCATAAAAACTGCTTTGGCAATCCCGCTAGGCTTGCTGGAAATGCTGGGTTTTGGGGTTTTGGACACTACAAATGTCACACCCAGGAGTGCATTTCTGTCTCAGTGAAAGGGGAAGTAGGCTGGAGACGCAAGGCATTTGTAACAAAAGTTGTCAGCCCCGTTGAAGTTAGGTAATCACACCTGAAGCTGCTCTTTGAACAACAGTGTGGCACTTCCTTGGTGTTCATCCCATAGCCCAACGAATCACCCAATTTGGAAAATGTTACCTCATTTCTAGATACTGCTAGATAGTGACAAGTTCCTGTACACACCGTGTGTATGTATGTCTTTGTGGGGTCTCAAATTTATTTCCGTAAGCATAGACTGGCCATCAGTATATCACGACAGTGCCTGATTTTCATCCGTATAGGCATCGTGGTTATATAAGTAGCCCTGTGAGCACAGGATTCCTGACAGGGTTCTTTGTTATTGAGCGTCAACCCAATGAGAAGGTCCCAGGGAAAGATGGCTGTATGACTGATATTTGTAGCAAATATGCCGCTTTGTTTTAAGGTCTTTTCATGCATACACGTACAAAAGTATCCAGATGATTTTCTCTGGCCCCGGTGGTTAATTGAAGTTCATGATTCCACATGTACCAAGCAATGTGTATAACTAAAATCCAAAGATGGAAGTCATGTGAAATTGTAATTGATTGACGTAATTTTGCCTCACCCCTTTTATATGTTTCTTCTTCCTGAAGGCAATATTCGGAACACGGAACATTTAAGCTACGACAAGCAGCATTACTATGAGATCATGGTGAGCGCTTATGACTGCGGCCAAAAGAGGGCGATAGAGAGTGTGCTTGTCCAAATCCATGTCAAACCCATGTGCAAGCCTGGCTGGCAAGGTTAATTTGATTCTCCTTTTCTTACTACTTAGCACCACAGAATGTGAGTCCACGATCACCATTACTGATACCTTTTACTGTAACACACTTTACTGCGTAAAAATAGTAAATGGCCTTTTAGTTAGACCTAGGTCATTTTTTTTTTAAATTCACAGCATTTCTGTAGTATATTCTGAAGTCTGGTCTTTTGTCTTTTTTTTGTCATATGCAACAAAAATGTATGAAATTGTGTTCATCCACTTGCACATTCTTTCTTCGGCTTTTATTTTCCAGAACCAATGACTCTGGTCCAAATCTGTGCCAAATCGCCAGATAATCCCATTGTCTCCAAAGTTTAGCAAAGCAAATTTAAGAAGCTTTTAAAAGTCATTCAAATGTCAGCTACCACTCTTGCATGTAGCGCTCCGACACTGAATTAGAGGGGGATTAACATGCCCCGCTTTTTCTTGGTGTTAAAAATGGGACCTAAATGAGTTCTTTGGCAGTAATTAATTCACGACGACTACATATGTAACACACTTGGTTTTCCAGCGTTTTGGATAATACCCGCAAGTGAATGTAATGCGCATTCTTCAGCCACTGTTCTGCTGAACAATTATGACATACCCCCGCATGTGTTACCAGAGGTTCTCTGAATAAGGACAAAAGTGCCTTTAGAAAGCAATAAGAATCACCCTCGGGATAAATCATGTCAACTTTATTAATATTGGGAAAATGAGCGACCATGACCTGGAAGAACCTCTGCAAAATGTGGTTACGACTCTTGCGAAATGAATTTCACCTCAGTCTGGAGAACTGCTTTCAGTCAAGTATAAATTGAATGCAAATGTATTCCGATAACAATTTCCACGCCGAGCAAAGTAAACCAAGCTCTGTTTCCCCTTCATATCACATAATTAAATCATCTTACCAGAACTGCAGATTCACATTTGCCAGCAAATGCGCGACAGGTCGCTTTTTCCAAGTGCTTGTTAAAATGACAGCTGAACTTTCAGAACCATGTTGATCCGGGGCAATTAGAAAAGTGCCACCAGTCCCGTCCCCCCATCAGACTATCAGGGGAAAGCATTGTCTGGAAAGAATGTTCTCGTGTTACCTGGAGATGGTTTTGATCATCCTGCAAAACAACAGCTTCCTCCCGACACATTGCAAAAGGTCACCCTGAAGCACGTTAATTACAAAACTTGTAAAAGCAAGGTAACTGCTTCCCACACAAGTGCAAATCAATTTTAGTAATGTCTACCTCTTCTCTGTATTCAATCGACCCCAGCCCACCCTCCTTTAGCCTCATGCATGATAGTTCCTTAAATATGTTTTGACAGGCACTGACCAGCAGCTAGACTCAGTCGCTGGCTCGTAGATTGTGTGTCCTGCATTGTCATTCAATGTGAAGAACTGAGGTGGAAACATGGTGACTCAGGTGATGAGCCCAGGGCAAGGAGAGAAGGAAGCTCGAAAGAAAGCAAAGAGGGTATTTCTCAGTCCGGCATGTCATGGTTGTGCAGGTCTGTAATTGGCCGGCCCATCTTTCTCTCCAGGGTCAATTCCCATGTGTCAGCATTGATCTATCTATCTATATCCTCCATCCCTTCACTGCCTCCTGCAGTCCACCCTGTCCATGCAGAGAGATTAACATTTCACTCAAGTTTAACATCCATGAAAAAAGTGCCAAAGTGTCCAGACTCCTAATGTTTCTGAACTTAAATTAGTGTTTCATCTCACATATAAAATGAATTTGATATACCCCAAATGTTCCTTTCTTTAAAAGAACCATTTTGTCAGATCATGTCTCCGTATTCACTCCGATAAACTCAGGGCCGTATTCCGAGTCGACTTACGTTTAAGGTGGACTAAAGAGGGTTTGTTTGTTTTTTTTTACACCAGAAGGGAACATTTTTGCGTCATTGCTTAGGTACGGCAGGAAAACTGAGCCAAAAGTTGTTGTTACATTGATGCAAGTAGCAAAATAAACAAAGTGATAAAATCGCCTACATCCAACGTTACAAATTCATGACCTCGAATCAACATGCATGCATGATTAAATGCCGGAGCAAAAAAAAAAAAAAGTTACATATCAGACGATGCTGGATCAAGTGCTATTTTATAACATGCTGAACAATAAGGGATGGAAACCATATTCTTAAATTAAAGCAAATTTGCAGTGATTGATGTGCTAATTACAACTAAAGCTATTGATGCAGCAATATATCGGCATTATATTACTACTACTACTGTTGGATGTGTCATTGAAAAAAACCTCAAATGCTTCTCCCTTAAGAAAAACCTGGCAAACTTGCATGCAGGTAATTTTAATAATTTTAAATAGTTCGACAGAAGATCGACTTTGTAACCCATTCTTGAATATGCGACAAAGTCAGAAAGTCTAAATACAGACCATAATATACTCCTACTATTAACGTTGTGCCTGCTTTTATGCCGGTATGACAAAAGTGATTATACACTACAGACACACAGCGATACAGACGTTCTGGCCAGTTGAAACTGTGTCTGTCCTCCTTTTCCCCAAGACCTAGAAAAGGTGTGGATCCATGTTAACAAGCATCTCAGGACACTGTCTGGAGTAGTTGTTATTGTTATTTCTCATGGTGTTTTTGTGGATTTGGTAAAATAGAAAAGCGATCGCTATAATTCTCAACAATCCAAACCTATCGCACACCATTTTTTATTTAAAGCCTAAAGCCTGTCCTCCCTGTCCTGTTTTTTTTGGAGTGAGAATGCTGCCTCAGTTATTCATACAGAACTATGACCCTTTCTCTCTGGAGGAATAAAAAAAAAAAAAAGGCATCTATTTCAACATGGATACTACGGTCTTGCCATTATAAATCAGGATCGTGTGGCTAAAAATGTTTCCGAAGTAGTGAGAAAGAAAAATGATAGTGACTCGAACCAAACCAAGTCCATAAATAAAGACAAATAAGACTGTTCAGTGATGGCAAAAAAAAAAGAAAGAAAAAAAAAAACTGCGTCCAATAAAATGAGGACGAGTTGGTGCGTGTATTTTAGCCAGTGGGCTTGGTCATTTTTATTTTCGGGAAGCTTTATTTTTGGCAAAAAATAAAAAAAGGCTGGCCTACGAAATCATTCACACACAACTTTACTTCA
Organism: Notoglanidium macrostoma; assembly: GCA_030068235.1. NCBI lineage: Eukaryota > Metazoa > Chordata > Actinopteri > Siluriformes > Auchenoglanididae > Notoglanidium > Notoglanidium macrostoma. The sequence continues at coordinate 20,128,612 of JAQQZR010000001.1, read as the reverse complement.
GTGATAAATGTTTTAATAGAAAGGATATTTTAGTATCTATGGAGCTCCTTAAGCATGTGTACTTGTTCTACAAGTGCTAGTAAAGCCGTGTCGCATGTCGTGTCGCCTCCAGGATGGAGTAAGCAAGTGGAGTACGAGCCTGGGACAGGCAGCAAGCAGTTGTTTCCCATGATGCACCTGGAGACGTGTGGCGGCCCCATGTCCTCGGTCCGAGTCACGGTAGAGCTGCAGACCAGCCACATCGGGAAGGGCTGCGACAGGGAAACTTACTCTGAGAAATCACTACAGAAGCTCTGTGGTGAGTCATGAGGTCAAGAAATGATAAAAAAAAAAAAAAAATTTTTTAAAGTAGCTACCTAGTTCGCCAGGTCCGGGCAATAAGACAATACTCCTGATCTCCGCCGTGTTCAAAGAAATTGAAGTCGTGTACCAGAACTCCTGCGAAGATTACACAATTCAGTAATTCTGTAGTTTACGGCCATTGATTTTCTCTTCGTTTGCTGAAACAGAAAATCGGTGGAATTGAACTTCTGTCATTTGCATTTAAGAATCCTTCGGCCTGGCAATACGGAGACCGTAATCGTTTTAGGCAGGGCTAACAGCAGCGGGATGAGTTAAGGACTTGCACCATGTTTGAAGTACATGCATACCCTCCCAAACGAACCACCTTCATCTTTGGTTTTCTCCTCCTGCGCAGATGTATAGTGCATTCTATTATAAGTACGCAATTAATGCTCGCTACGTATTTAAGCCTGGTTTTTTGGCTTCCAAAAAAACCAAAAAAACAAATCACTGGCTTCATGGCCAATATTTAAAAAGTGTAAGACAACGGTGACTGTTTTGTTAGCGGTTGCAGGTTCGTATTTTTTATCTCCTGTCTTACTTCGAGACAGACACTAAATTTTATAAATCGAACAGTTTATTGATATTGATTGAAGATGCCCTGAGGAAAAGTGCTCAAAATGGAATGAAAATCCATTTCAGGAAATGGATTCTTGCAATTAGGAAGTCGGGCATTTACTGGAAACATCCATCAGTGATTAGGATAAATACAAACAAGTTAAATGTAATATTATATGTCTCGTACCCTTTCAAATGATCAACACGTTCATCTTCTGATACGTATACAGACTATCCGTACAACACACAGCTGCCAGGCAACGCGATCGAATCAGGACGTTCGTTGTGCGAACGTTTCATATCATATCATATCATTTGGTCAATGAACTGATCTTTGGTCATTTTTGGGCAGAATTTCCTGCTTCGCACATAGCAGACGGTATTTTCGTATTCAAGTGGAATAAGCATACTCTACCGACACTAGGCTTGCCTCGTTGCTTATTATTTTACACTTGCTACCTTATCGTCCGAAAAAGGGAGAAAATTATTTTACCGATATACCAAGTACAAAACATCTTGCAGAGTCTCTATAAAAGAGAAGTATTTGGCTGTGCATGTATAGATAGTTGATATCAGACGAGCTTTGCTGTGGCTAAGCACTGGGAATTTTCCACATAATCTACTTGGCACCTTCGATGTAACACAAGTTTGAATTTTCTTCACTATAAATGTTATGTATATTATTATACATCGAGGTTGGATCTCCTGGGTCTTGCTATGCTAAAGCATTACCCTTAGCTGATTTGCTGTTTAGTTCAGTTTGTGATTTCTTGTCACCTCGTAAGCTGAAGCCATTCCCACTGTTATTTCCGCAGGTGCCGCTTCAGGCAGTGTGGATCTTCTCCCTGCCCCGAGCGCTTCGACGAATTGGACAGCTTCGCTGCTGACAGACAGCGGACGAGACAGTGACCTCGTCTTCCACTTCGACGGACGGCAGGCGGCCAATATTCCTGAACTGGTGGTGCCTCAGAACCTCACTGAACAATTCACTATTGCCACATGGATGAAGCACAGCCCAAGTCCTGGCCTGAGAGGCGAGAAGGAGACGCTGCTATGTAACTCGGATAAGACGGGTATGACGGAATGCTTCACCCAGAAATAAAAACATCGCTAATAAGCCTACAAGGGTCAGTTAGCATTCAGGAAATTGATTCGGCCTAACCAGTCCCTATTGCATTCATTATATTCATAATATCTGGACTCAAAAACAAACCATTTGGAATCACAGCACAATGTTAGTATATTAAACAATCAACATTCTCAGTGCGTGCTCATCGAATACGCACTTTCGACCACAATTTCAAATACTGATGACTTTCCCATTGATCAAAAAAAACGATTATGATTTTGCTGACTGTTGCGACTAAAACAGCCACCAGTGTAGGCTTCAGGCCTGCAGCCCTTGACATCCTATCCCATAATAATCCCCTTTTAAAAGTCAATTAGATCCTTAATCTCACCATCTTAATCAGACATTGAGGTCAACTTGGCCTGCTCAGCATTTCTATCAATGTCACAGAGCATGGTGGAATGCTAATTGCTTATTTGTGTCATGCAGTACATGACTCATTGGTGACTCATTATGATTCTCCACTTACTTATTCAGGTTTTTCCCTTTCATTTTAATTAATTTCATCCATCATATAAATTGGCAGAGATGAACAGACACCATTACTCACTGTATGTGCACAACTGCCGTCTGGTCTTCTTGCTGCGGAGGGACTTCACGCAGATGGACACATTCAGGCCGGCCGAGTTCCACTGGAAGCTGGAGCAGGTGAGAAGACACCGATAAACACTTCGTCCAAGAGGAGAGAGAGAGAAAGAGGGGGCGAGAGAGAGTGACACAGAGCGAGCATGTGTGTGGGAACTAAAATAGGTGTATTTCCATTCCAGCTGAGTTGCTGAATGGCCTTGACCACTAGGGGGTCCTTGATGAGCATAGATTTGAAGGGAATTAGGCCACTGGATCAGAATAAAAATGAAATCCAAACTAAAATTGGCTAATGAAGATGCAACATGCTGCCACTGCCAGCCACCGAGTTAAAGGTTTGGACATTGGCATTTTAGTGGACGAGTTTGTAAGGAGAAAAACAGGAAAGCGGCCCGTTGTCTAGGATAAGACTGACTTTTGTGCATTACTGAGGCTACACAAACATTCATAATGGATTTGTACTGCAGTAAAGGGTGTGCTTTTTTTGATCTGCGTGAATGTGCTCAGGTCTCCATGCATTGGTTCATGAGTAATTGGGTAGAGAGGTGGTCCTGCTCAGGTGACCAGGATTTCTGCTACCCCTGAATTAGGTCAGGTTTAAGTACCTTGCTCAAGAGCTCACCAGCGGCAGCTCGGAAGTATTTCGTCTTGAACTCCCAACCTTCCGATAATTAATAAACCACAATTTTAACCATGCTCTCAAACGGGACATCAGGACGAGATGAATTATGACTACATTTCCGCCAGGACATCTATAATTTGTGAATCACTGTTTCAGACATATGTTCTCATTACTTCAGATGTCTCCAGAGTAAACAGAGCTTCTTTTTTTTTGCTGTAGTAATCACTTCACAACTTGAAGATTCAGCATGGCCCAAAAATATTAGATGGTGTACTGGGTTTTTTTCTCTCACGTGTCAAAAGTCAGGTTTTTAAAAGAAACAGTTTAGAAATATGACTGATTACACGGGCAATGTAACATCTGTTTCTACAGCCATGAGAGCCTCCAATTGTGTCAGCAACTGCATATTTCTTCTGCGCTAAATAACTGTGACAGTTTCCTCAGCCGTGAGAGTCTGCAAATGTGTCAGCAATTGCAAATTTCCTCTGGGTTAATTATCTGCCATTGAGAAATTGCATACGAGCAGAGAGGGTTTTGTATTTTCCTAACAGCATGAGGCATTCAACATGCCAGCATGAACCCCCTCAGTTCAAAACAGGTCAAAAAAAAAATGAAGATTCCAACATTCTTTTTCTAGTTAGCCTCACTGAGGCGTTTCTGCCTTGCCCAGTATACAATTTTTTTAAATCACTCTGTCAGTTTATGCACTACAGGTTGGGCAGAAAGCAAACATACAGCTGGTAAAAACAAACCCAAACTTGCAGCTCAATAAGACCATGGACTGTCCAATATTTGAGGTTTGAGGTACAAGTTTCAACAGGACTCGTAAATTACTTTTTATCCCAGAGCTTACACATGTAAGATCAGGAGCTGTCTGGCTTGTCACTTGCTCTTGGCGCTGTCCCCACCGCAACCAGTCATCCAGATAGAGGAGTATGTGTAGATACAGTAGATCCCAGCATGGTGAACCATTATCTCCAAATGGTGAAAATGTTGAATCTTCCCAGAGGTGGTCCAATCTTCCTCCAAGAGCATATCAACGACTCATTCTGGAAGTCCCAAAAAACCCAGACAAACATTTAAGAATCCTCAAGCCTCATTGGTCTTTAATAAAATGAGTGCACAGGATTTCACTATTAGTAAGAGATTAGGCAAAAAATGGTATCTGTGGGACACTTGCATGGTTGAAAACCACTGCCGTTTCCAAGCGGGACATAATGTTTGTCTCAAACTTGTCTCAGAAAACCACTTTGATTACCAACAGTCCCAACAGTCAAACATGGTGGCAGTAGTTTGGTGCTGTGGGGACGGTTTGGTGCTTCAGGGCCTCTGTGACTTGCCATAATTGACAGAGCTAGAAATTGTGCTCTCTTCTCCAAGAAGAATCTCTGGTCTTCGGGTTCGTGATCTGAAGGGCAAGCTAAACTGGGTCAAGCAGAAAGACAACGACGTGTAGCACAAAAGCAAGTCCACGAATGATTGGCAAAACAAGAAACCTAGTCAAAGTCCTGACTTGAACCCCATCGAGATGCTGTGGCAAGAGCGTAAAACGGGCAGTTCATACACTCCAACATGGCTGAATTAAAACAATACTTCTGAGAAGAACGGAACGAGATTCCTCCACAGCGATGCGAGTCAGAGTCAGTTATCGAAAGCATCTGGTGGCAGTTGTGGATAGTCGAGGTGGCACGACCAGGTATTAAGTGTAAGAGGGCAATTTTTTTTTTCATATAGGTGCTGCATAACCTTTTTCCTGGAATTATTTCATGTTCTCCTTGTCTTTTGACGTTACTTTGTCTCACGGACGTTCTATCATTCATGAGGACCTGACATGATTTAGTGTGGCAAATATGCACATAAGCTAAAGGGAATCAGGAAGGGGCAAAATTTTCCACAGTACTGTAGGTCTTCACTGCATTGCTATTCAGTACACTGATTCGGCAAGGTTAAAAAAAAAAAAAAAAGGATTTAATCTGTTAACAGTAAGTTTATTAGATCGGGGCTTGTTTTAAGAGTCCGTATCGCCCGAAGGAGTTCATTAATCGCTACATTAGAAGAACTAAAAACAAACTCGCTAAAAAACCAAAGATTTAAAAGGTCCAGTTCTCGGTAACTGACCTGACCTGCATTCAAACCCGATTAAACAAAGGTCACTGAAATATAATATCATTTTTGTCTTATCACTTAGCAGTTTTCTTACTGAATGCTCGTCTACCTAGCACTGTCCTTGACTAGTGCTAGCATTGCTGTTGCTGTGCAACTGAGGGTATTATAGGGATGTTTCACTGTGGGTAATCAGCAGTTCGAGCCACATTTGAACACTTTGCATCTATCTGGTTTTCCTATCAAGGTTACTGTAGCTGTTAAACCTACCGAAAGGTCCATTTTTGAGTACCATTTTTGAGCCTGTATTTTCTAGATTAGTAAATACTTTTGATTGATCCTATCAGAGTTTTGAGACACGATTGGAGATGACAACGATCACGACGACAACCAGTAACAGTTTATAGCCAACTGAGGGTTAGATCTTTCACCTCTCTGAGTTTGCCAACCAATCGTGAAAACTTCCTAAGGGCCATATTCATCCCTGGTGCCGAATTAATGTTTTCATGGCCAACAATGTCCGCGATAGACATAAGCACCTTTCATATTGAGCAATGCCGAGCTTTAAAACATGTAAGCCGGTTTTTAATTGAAAGAGAGACGGAGAGAAGCAGAAGGTCTTGGTTGTTGTGCTTTTCGAGTCAATACGTTTGTATCAGTAAGCCGGTGCAACTACATGTTGCGTTATTGATTTTGCTATTCATGTTCTTCAGCCCTGAGAGCACAGGAAAAAACAGTATGATGACAAATAGGGTCTGAAACGATTTCTTCTGCTAATTGTGCTAGCTATTGCACCAGGTTCACTGTAAATGAGGTGCAAATTATTTTTTGCTTTTCAAAAATGGCGTTATTGATCTGATGGAGGATCATGTATTCATGATGGGCAAATCTTCAGGAAAGTGTAGATCCTGAAAGTGTTTATACATATGTGTATAATTGAAGCTAAGTGCCCAGCTCATCACAGCGTTGACAATTGCTCCCATGTCATTCGGCAGGGATTCATTCAGATTACTGATTTGCCCTTCAGCGGGAGAATAGAAATATCAATATAAATAGAAAATACACACAAATCTGTCGCCATGGCATTGAATAGACCCTTTTCTCTTGAGGGTTGCATGCGCTGTACCTGTGATTTCCTTCAGCATCAGAAAATGCTGCAGTAGATGCAGCAAGTGAGAATGCCACTACACTGTCAGCACAAAATTAGGAACAAGGCGCGTCTTTCACACGTGAATTCACCGTCAGAGAAATTAGTGCAGTGTTATTCATTTATTCATGGTATATCTATTAAAAAAAAAAAGTGGAAAAGCATATAGTGGCTCCTGCATAGCTGCAACAATGGGTCATTAAAAATAAAAACAAATAAATTAAAAGCTAAATAAATACATGAATTGTATTTATTAGTCCCCCCTCATTCTCTTTACTAATATTTATTCAAAACATTCCTGCACGTTTGGTACAACAGACTAATCAGACAGGCTAGATAATACTAATAATACTGCAAAATTCCAAAGAGATTCGAATAAGGCAATAAAACCTGAAACGTACCGGAAAAAGGGGAGCTTCCCGGCATCCGAACAAGTCTACGTCCTGACAGAGAGCACGCAAAATATATATTTTTTAAAAATGAAGCTCGTTCGGAGCCGACAAGCTCGCAGGCGAAGGTAGTTTCAATATTAAGTAACCTCAAACCAGATATAAAGCTTTGATACTGATTAGTCTTCTGCTGAAGTGTTGTCGACAGACGGTCCACATTTTTATTTACACTGGCAAAACCTTCACCATTTTTAAACAGACTCCATTCTGTAATTTTGCAGAACTGTCTTTGAGCCAATCCCTGGGGCTCTCGTAAGTGTTGTTAAGGTCAATGGACTAGACCAAATGCTTTACTGATATATAAAACTAGACTTTTATAAAATATTTTGTTTATCAGGTAGCTAATAATATTAGTAAATAGCCTTGTCTTTACCTCTAACAAATTTAGCTAGCCAACAAGCAGGTATACACTTCTGAGCTAGCGATATTGAAGCAAAATGTACCATATTGTAGCTAGGTAACTCCTTACCATGTCAAAGTTTATGATAAACACTAGACCTTATTCCAAGAATATCTTAGACCCCGTTTACACTTGGTGTTAAAATGCGTCTTGGGCGATCTGATCACAACTGGACACAAGTGTAAACGACCTCAAAGACGCATTTGCTCAAACCACTTGCCGAGGTGGTCTAGGACGCATTTGACCACATACCTACTGTAGTGTAAACACTAATGCGTCCTCAACAAGAAAATACGTCATTGATGGTAGAAAAAAATGGAGATTAGTACCGTTGTACGTGGTTTGAGTGCAAGAAAATAAAGAAGGTGTGTTGCAGGTTTAACATTTCGATATAGTTTTGCACAGGGACCTTTGACCCTTCCAGCGGACGTGATGTAGCCAGTAACGAAATTTGAACAAAAGTGGTCGGCTGGACACCTTGGAGACACATGATAAACACAGCAAATGTGTCTCAGCAATCCAGTTGTGACCTGAATGCTTAAGACGCATTTTAAAACCAAGTGTAAACAGGGCCTTTGTAAGGTTTTTCACAACCTCGCTAGTTGCAAACTGCTGTTACTGTTTCTGCTTTTCCTGTGCAGAGCGAGTAGCACAGCCATGGCAATGCTGCGTTAGAGCAGGAGCAGTCTTCATTTCCTTATTTAATTGGTATGTTCGGAGATATTATAGTAGGGTTGAATAATAATGAAATGAATTCGAAAGCTATTCATTTTTTTTTTTTTTTAATAACATTGTGCCAACATTGCCTCAACAAAAAAATAAAAAATAAAACATCTCAAAAAGAGACTAAACCAAATTTACTGGAAAATTAAGCAAGACAAAAAAGCGAGTTGAAACAGAAAATCCTTAATTATTCCACCTCCTTTCCAGCAATCAAGAGAGCTACTACGTCCTGCAACAATATTACATATCCATCCACAATGTACCATTCCCATCCTCCGCCGTACCACAAAAGCTTGGCTTTGCCTACAGCTTTTATGACAATAAAAAAAAATAAAAAATAAAAAAAATTTTTTTACAGCGAGAAATTTCTGTAGTCCTTCACTGGCAGCCTGCTGCAGGGATTATTCGAGAACCCAGCCAATATATTATGCGCCGAATCAGAACAGCTCCTTCTGATCACACAATGCAGTTCCTGGAGGAGGGAGTCTGAAATGATGGCTTTGTCATGGCTGGCTGAAGTGCTTGGCAGAGCCACACTAAGAGGAAGCTAAGCCAAGTGTTTGTGTGCAAGTGCACAAGTGTGTGTTGGTGAGTTCATGTGCATGAATGGCCTTTTCCAGGAAAGTGGATGTGATGAACTGCCAACACACTCTGTGGTCCCATTAATGCGGATGTGAAGGGTTAGAGAGATGGTTTCCTCTCATACGCTGATGACCTCACATGAGTTATTAGTCCACCTTCACCTCCCCAGGCTTTTGCAAATTTAATCACCGCTGTTGCGTGCCTGGAGTTGGGCGAGAGTGGTTTGGGCACCTGGGGTGAATTTCACGGGGGGAAGAAATCACAAAAACATTCCATCTCCCATCATTTCATCTACTTCTTGCATGAACAGGGTGGTAGGAGTGTTCTCACTCTCCCGTGAATAAGAGTGTGAATGGTGCCCGACATCCCATTTGGGCTGAAATTTCCTGCCTTGCACACAGCAGGGCAGCTTCTGGATTCTTCTTGCTTCTAGCACTGAAAAATACATCAGTGCAATGCAGAAATCTAGTACCAAGGTTTTCATACACTACATAGACAGCCTGACGGAAAGAGGTTAATCTACAACTCGGTAAATAAAAAAGCGGCAACCGGAAGCTAACTGCAAATCCATCAAAATCATTTCCATATGAAAATGTCTCAAACCTGCATTTCGTTCAGTGGAGCGTTAAGAAAACCCAGCAGTGTCGCAAAGGCATTTTGGACAGATGTTCGTACCAGACAGACCTGCACAAAGTTGTGTGTTTTGACAGCATAGGAATAAATAAGCCCTGCTCCCCGGAGCACTGATTTGATATTCTTGGGATCAGGTCGCATACTGGACCAGCTTGCGGCAGTGACACGAAGGTCACTGCCAATAATGTATCAGGAATTCCTGAATCATTTATCTGCAACTGCTCGGTGGGGACAGGGAAGTCGCTACGAGTTTGCTCTACTCGCTGTCAGCGCTGGTGTCGAGGAGAGGAATGATGTCTAATATTTTCAGCGCTCTCGAACCGGACACCTTCGAGTCAACTGGGATGAACGAGGTTTCTTTGTGAAAGGATGACCATGCGTACCATTTGGTACGGGTTCCATCAGAAAGGCGATTCTTGCCTTGCGCAAGCAAGGTGCGTTGTGCATGCTGTTGAAATCTGTTTTAAATGGTTAAACACTTTAGCCACACTTAACTGAACAGTACTTAATCCCCGACTACAAATTCTGTACATTATGAAGCTCGACATTCCGGGTTGACGAGGCAGGGGAGACGGGAGGAGAGCCTCAAATGATTGTTTACCCCTACGAAGCTCAAGCCTGGCCTATTACAGGTCCATAAATCTCCAGGCACTTAGAAACACTCAGCCAATCTCATGCTCCAATGATCAGCTCAGTCTGCACTCTGAAAGCAATCAACAACTCGACCTATCAGAGTGAAAACGAGGATGATCATTTCATACCCTTTGTTTTTCCTCATGGCCATTTTACCCTCCCGGCAAATCCCCTCAAGCCCGCTGAATTCAATTGGTGAATGCCGACTAGGTTTATCCGTTGCGTGTCTAATTCCAGAGTGGTGACATTTAGCTGAAGGCTGACGTGGGAAGGTGTGGCCCATCATAATAAAGGTCTTAAAAGAATGATGATGACCAATGAACCTACCTGTGTTCAGATTTAAAACTGAAATGGGGTTCTGGCTCTAACAGTTTCTCAAACGTACCTACATCTCTTTTTTTTACAGTTACTATTTTTGACCAGGCAGACACTAAGGATGCAGCAAACGCATTACGCCATGTCCCAGTGCTAACGAACGTGATTTTTCTTTGTCCCGTGAGCCTCATATGTGCCGCTTGAAAGTAAACGCGTCCTGCTCCGTAGTCCCACAGGAGCCCATCCCCATGCACACGTCTAGTCTCAACCAAACGGCCTATTCATTTTTGTGGATAAAAAGAAAACAAACAAACCAGATCGTATTTGTATCCGTATACGCCTGGAACACATGATCTGCTCTGAACATTATATTCAGTAACATCCCTAGAGCACTGAAGGTAGCAAACCAAGTCATTTTGTCTGAACACAGCTTTTGCCCACATACAGATAAAACATCTGAGTATTTCAAAGCTTGAGCAATATTTTTTTCAAAATGTTTGGCATCTCTCTAATCCCTAAAGCATTGTTTCCCTACATTTTGAGCTTCTTGCATTCTCTCCTACTAGGACCTTGAGAGCATCATTTGTCTGCTCTTAATTAATAGGATTATTATTACTCATTTAAATAATTCCTACAAGTGGAATGACAAAATCGAGATTTTAAACATGGAAGCATTATAATTCAATCTGAATTTCTTAAGTGGGTATAACGTTGCACGGTTAGCCGCACGCTGTTGCGCAGTTAAAGTCTTGGAGGTCCTTGCGTAATATTAATATTAACATCCACTGCCCTAGACGAGTACGGATGGACGGAGGGAGGGAGACGTATACTTTGATTTTTGGTTTGTTTTCTTGCTTTCTCATCTTAGCATGGTTTGTACTTGCTCCAAAGGTCACTTTTACAATATGCTGACAGGATTAACAGATTGAAAATCATCTCGAAACGGATAAAAGGAAAGCCAACTGAAGTGACTGCTAGTCAAACTGAACTAAATGTGCTTTGTTGAATTTCGTTCACACGCATACCGTACTTTTCTCTCTCCGCACAGATCTGTGATAAAGAGTGGCACTACTACGTGATCAACGTGGCATTTCCTGCTGTGACGCTGTTTGTCGATGGCGTGACCTACGACCCCTACCTGGTAACAGACGATTGGCCCATTCACCCCTCACAGATTGACGTGCAGCTGACGGTCGGTGCTTGTTGGCAAGGTGAGGGAAATGAGGACGTACGGGTCCGTACTTTTTTTTTTGCTTAGATCAGCAAATCGTATAACTTAAATTCACTCTTTAAATAGTTGTTGAGGAGTTTTTCCGTTACAGCCATGAAAAGTATTAGTAGTGGAATACCAATAGAGATACCTTTTTTTCGCCCCTGGAGAAACAGCACTTTTTCTTTTCTTCCTTTCTTCTCTTTTTATTTCAAAACCAGTGGCTACAAACCATCAACAATGACTTTCAGGATTCTGAAACGAGGCTCTCAGCACTGCTCTGTTTTTCTTTCCATTTTGCCTCTGGTGGTGATTATTGTTATCCCCAAGACAGGATACCAAGGATGCAAACAGTTCACTCACCAGTACACCTCAGCGGATCTTATCTAAGCTTCATTATCCACTTTATACAACCTTTCAGGCTGTTAGCATAGAAAATTGCCCTAGCGGTCAACCTGACGACAACTTCCTGTATAACGTAAGCTGTTGACTGAAAAACAGTCGGTGATAAAACGTGGACTATCGACGCGTTATGTGTAGTGTCGACCATTTAAGTCTTGCGTAAGTAGTTTTTATAGAACCGGTAACGTGTTGTGATTTGAGTTATAGCCGGAACTACTGTCAGCGATGCTGTTAGAAAAGAATTAACGCCTTCTGAGCAATCGGACTTGAGAATTCAGCGGTGCTGCAATATAAATAGCTATAAATAAGTAACACGAACAGTCCATTAAGTTTACTACCGCTAACACTTGTCTTTTTCGTAAGCATTTCATCATGCTATAACTGCTAATGTGCTGCACCCATAAACAGACATGGGTGGCCAATTAAGTTTTTTTTATAATCTAATTATTCAAATAGAGTGTGCTCAGGCTGGATATTAATTTTTATCCTCGTCTTTCTGCACAATTGCAGGCTAGAAAAAATAAATGCTATGATATAATAACAGATACAGTAGGCTGTCCTTTTCAGTCGTAAATGAGATTTCAACGGTTCCCTTGCTGGTTTTTTTTGCTGGGGCTCAGATAACAATCAAACGGTAATATCTGTCAGAGGAATGATCAGCGAGCCAGGAGAGAGGCCAGATTCTCTGAGTGCTAGTGTCAGCATACTGAAGGAGGAAATACATTGTTTAAATGGATGCAGGCTTTTTCCACCTCGCAGTAGCCTTTAATACAGGCGGCGATGGCTGTTGCACTTGTTTTTCGGGTTTTTGTTTTCCATGTTGTGACCACGCTTCAGGAGGAGAGGTGACGACGCCGCGCTTCACGCAGTACTTCCGCGGGAGTCTCTCGGGACTCACGATCCGTCCTGGGAAGATCGAGACTCAGAAGGTCATCTCCTGTTTACAGGCCTGCAAGGAGGGTCTGGACATCAACTCGATGGAGAGTTTGGGGAACGGCATTAAGGTGCACAAACACAAATTAACAGATAAGTTTTATCGTTTACACAAGGATAAATCTTTTAAACACATTCCATCTTTCTCTCCACTTCAGTTCCACTTCAACCCAGCCCAATCGGTGCTAGTGATGGAAAGTGATGATCTGGAGAACATTAACACAGCCATGGCAAAGGTCTCCTACATTAACTCGAGGCAGTTCCCTACTCCAGGCTTGCGCACGCTACGTGTATCCACTACCATACAGTGAGTCAATTGTAACAATGCTCTCAAATGCAAGTCTGTACTGTAAATAATGACTATACCATTTGAATAATGGTTTCTTTCATGGCTGTCTGGCGCAGATGTTTCGGTGAGGATTTGTGTATCTCCATCCCTGACGTAAAGGCAGAGGTGATGGTTCTGGTGCCCAGCGAGCCACAGATCAGCATCACTGGCACCGAGCGGGTCACGATGCCCGCAGCCGAGCTCCGAGCCCCTCTTGGTGTGGCGCTGTTCAAAGAGGTTCACATCATCAGCACGGTCACCAGGAGCGACGGGACATTCAGCTTGGGTAACACAGCACACAATGTCTTGTTACACTCGAAATGCTATTGTGTAGGACGTGATTACTAGAATAACAAAGCCATTAAAACAGAGCTTGAGCCTTGAATAATCTAAGCCCTCTCCTGAGAAAAGCGTTCACCGTTTTGTCACGGGTTCGAGTCACAAGGACGCAAAATCCATCTGCGTCTGAGAGTCTAGGGAGCAGAACCGGAGCAAAACATGTTCTCTGGGTGGGAAGGATGGCACACTCACTCCTGTCAATCACAGCGATGCTATGCAGATCTAAGCTCATGTATGAGGAAAAGGGCGGATAGCGTTTTCCACAGAGCGTGTTAGGATGCCCTGCATAAGCATGAATAAATTAGGCAGCTAGTAGTACTGACATACACACACACACAAACCTCTCTGATACTCTTGGAAAGCTGAAATTGTTATTCTGAGCTTTGGGGAGCATGTTGATGTGATGAGCTAGAAACTATAAATTAGGGTTATTACCTGGAGGCGTGACAAACATAACTGAAGAAACACAATGCTCCGCGATGCTTAGGGAATAAAATCTTCCGCGAAAAAAAACCAAAAAAACAAAAATAGGTGTTACCTATTGTACCATACTATGACAATTGCGCGGTTAGAAATTGTTTTGTCAAGGCTCATCAAATTGAGCACCTTGTTTTATTGAATGCATTGTGCTCCTTTCCATAGGAACAATACATCACCGAAATTGCGTTCGTGCGCCACACAAAGGCTCGCTAGTGGGTGATACGCCGCGTACGTGGAGTAGATGGGGGTAGTGAGAGACCGTGCATAGCAACAGATAATACGGAAAATATGATACATGACAAAATGTGTGTAGGTCACAGACCTGGAATTCTGGAGGTAATGCACAACCTTGATTACTGTGATGTGCTGGTCATTGGGGAGGAGCTGAATCCCGAGCATGAGAGTCTGGAGATCCATCACAATTCTCTACTGGGGAAGCACCTGGACGCTACCAATTCCACTTCTGGCATCTCCATCTACGGTATGCATCACACCAGCTTTGATATTCTCACAACACGTTGAGATGACATAGTTCATAGCCACAAAAGAGTTAGCTGCAAGATGCTTAGTTTGGGCCTGAAATCATAACCTCATGGTGTCTATATATTCATATTTAAAAATAACCACCATGTCATGTCCAGTGTTCTTTTGTGGCTCCTTGTAGCTGAAGACAATCCAGTAGGCGTCATGTCACTGACTGATGGGCTGTGTGTGTCTCAGGTGTGGACTCCATGGCAAATTATGAGCAGGCTATCCGGCAGGTGAGGTACCGCAACTGGCAGCCGGACAGCCTGTCAGAAAGAAGGTTCAGGCTCAGCTGCTCCGAACTCAACGGCCGCTACACCAGCAACAACTTTAACCTAGAGGTCAGAGGTCTTAACAGTCATACGTTTTAACAGTTTAATGGAAACCTTCTCTGCTAACAATGATAAGCTTAGAGAAGATGATATTTTAATGATATGAATGTTTTGCTGCACAGAGCCTAAGCAAATTTCAGCTGATGTTTTCCGAAAAATCATCTAACCTTTGGTTTTTTTTTTTGCCTCTCAGATACGACTAGTTCACAGTGCAGAGCCTGTGGAACATGTAAATCAAATGGCTGTGCAATCCCAGTACATGAGACCCATACATCATCCGCTGGTCATCCACACCAACTCGAAACACATGTCAGGTAAATATGCCAGACACAAAACTTTCCATTTACTCTTGACTTTTAGATATAGTAACTTACGTATTAATTAATATTGGTATAACCATCAGATATTTTTCTGCTGATTTATCCGGACACAAGTGTTTACTAATTTAAGGTAATACATTAAAGCCCTTGGCAACATGGTTATAAAAATCATAAAACGTTCATTTAAGATTGCTGCCTGATCAGAATTGCGGAGGCATGTCAGATACTGACTGACAGCATTGTCTTCCTGGACACAAACAACCGAGTAACAGTGCTAATGCTAGAAATGTAAAAGTGTACGAATGACGAGCAGAGCTTTCACAGTTCTTCTGTTTTTACGCAAGTGGTGAGTCAGTGCGTGGTGTGTCGGTGTATTTTGTACACATTTCTCGGGGCAAGGTAAGGCTGCAGTCTCTTTGCATTACACTTCTACTTTTTCCCTTCCAGCTAGTTGAGAATACTACAATGGTCAGCACAGAAGCAGGCACATCATATTAGGCTTATTAAGATTTGGCAGTGTCGCGTTTATTCACCATGTAGGGTCATGGGTTTTGCCAATAATATTGCAGATTAACTTGTAATTTGTCACTTTGGTCTTGTGTATGTGATTACAGATACATCTACAGCTGCTACAGTAATGATAGTGATGTGTATCACTGCCCTGGTGGTCATCATGGTGCTGGGGATCTACCGCTTTCATGCAGTCTATCTAGAAGGCCTGAAAGAGAAAGAGGATGAACTGAAGGAGACAGAAATAGTCTGGGATGACACAAACTTCACCATTACTGTCAATCCTATGGAGGTGACTTGCACACTTGCTTCATTAACCCATCCAGTGAATTTTGTTCCGGCGGTACAGGCAGACAGTTTGTGTCATGAGTACGTTTTCTCAGAACACATCAAGAACACATGGCATTTAAGTCTAAGAAGGGTATTTCAATATCGGATCAAAAATGCATGATCCTAATTGCTGGGGCTGTTTCCTTTGATTTCCTTGCCAAGTACCAATAGCAAAGTCATCACTTTGTGACCCAATATGGATAGCCATTAAGTCGGGCTCATTCACTTTCCTGTTCTGGTCTGGACAAGAAGTTAAGGAAGTGGATACAAATGTGCCCTCTCATTTAAGGGTTCGTTGACATGCACCTTATTACAATTCTCCATACTGGTGACTGTGCCACCTTCTGGCTGTCTTTGATGCTCATCCCAAACATCCTTTCAGTACACGTAGTACCGCTTGCTTTTAGTCTTCCTCTGTTCTCCGCTTTGTGAGTATGGTTATTGTTGAAAGTCCCATACAAATAAAATTGAGCTGAATCACTGAAAGTGCTTGAGGATAACAATGTCATTTTTTAAATTACACAGTCGATGGTGTGATGGTTTTCCCCTCTGCCGCTTGATAAAATCAGATCGTTGCCTACTGACCGCGGCCTTCACAGGGTATCATTTACAGTTCAACCACTGGCCGTTGCCAGACACCGGCAGATGTGCAACACCCAAGTCTATTGACTATGGAAGTGCTTCTAAAGCAAACAGCAACAGAAACAGCACATGGGCCAGAAGGTGCAAACTGAACGTTTTCATAAAACGACTGCTGTTCTTGTATGCAACCCGTACCGGACATGATGTGAGCAACGAACAAGCATGACCAGTCTGTGACCAAAGATCTAGATTTCCATGGTGCTCTTTCACAGCACAAAATCACAAGCAAATGTGAGGTGGCCGAAAAAAGCTCTGGAAGCGGACAGATGTGCACTTTCTGTTTAAGAACTGCCTACCAACCCGGCCAATGTAATCAGACAGTGAATGCTCTGTTTCGCAGAAAACCTTTGCCTGGGGATTGGCTAACTCACAAAGAGGTGGTTCATCTATAGCAAGCTGATCTGTTTGTGAACCAGCTCATTGTTCAGTGTGGGTCATGGACAGGGCAAAGAAGAAAAAAATGAAAAAGACCAGGATGTATGGGCATGCAATTGGCCAAATCTACAACTGCATGCCTTTTCGCCACTGCCGCGTTATAGAGGACACTGCAGCATATCCGACAGACTATGCAACCAGTGTCGTCGATGACCCTATTCTGACCAAACAGGACATGGGTCCATCTGTTATTGACATTTCTGATGGGCCCGCCATACCCTTTACCGGCCAGACTACACAGCTTGAAAGCACGAGTCCGGCCCATGGGAGCAATTCCACCATATCACTGGCATGATTGCAAGAGGTCATTCACACTCTTGTGTTCTGAGGCTGTCTGCTCCATCTAGGCGCCAGCTGTGTGCAGGCATGTGAATGGTTTTTTACTGTGATGTGAAACACAGGCCATAAACCTCTTCTCTTGCACAATGAACAAGGTTTTGGAGTTTCTGCAGAGTTGACTGAAAGCGTCTCATTCTGGGTCTAGCACTGAAGCGCTGTCCGACCAGCAGCTTGCTAATATGAACCAATGGAAGATGTTTAGAATAAGACAGCCTTATTTTACTGGCCATGACTATGACCAGGCAAGTCTGCCAAATCTAGGAGTTAATGCTCCGCATGCTGTGTCCGATCTGGCCATGGTCAGGAAGGGGACAACTCTGCTATTGGTACTCAGCAAGGAAACAATACTCCAGTATAATACTCCAGAGAACTGGAGACTGGAGAATACTCCAGAAGTACTCCAATACTCCAAGAAACCCAATCTGTTGGCCCAGAACTTAAGGAAGTAGCGCCACGGCTACACATTTTGTTCATTTATTTAAATGATACCTATTTCTAAATCGTGCGTTTTAAAGTATACTAGTACAATGTTTGTATTCGCCTGTTTTTTGGTCTTTTTTCCCTGCATGTGATTTCACAATACACTCCTGGGCAAAAAAAATGAGGCAAACCCAATATTGCAAAACATTAAGCTTTTAAAAGTCTCAACAAAAATCACTGGGCAGAAAATGAACACGATCTAAAAAACAAAAGCGTTCGGCCTCGTTTCGCTGGTCGATGCTCGTTGCTGAAACTGTCGGGGGGAAAAGCTGGAAACAGGGACGTTGGCTTACATAGGCTTCTGGTACGCAAAGGGAAACGATTGAAATGTTGAAATGATATAAAATTGAAACTAACTTGACTTGACCAAAATCTCTTCTGTTTGAAGACTTTAACATCGAGCGGAACAACACGGACTCTTCTTTCTGTAAAAATCCGTCTGCAAGTTTACCCACAAGACTCTAACATTTAAAGGACATCGAGGGAAAAGCCGTCCGACACCTATTTACTTTATCTATTTGTTTCATTCTTGCTCATTTTCCTGACCAATGATTGAGATCATTAAAAGCTTCATGTTTTACAGTATTGCGTTTACCTCATTTTTTTTTTTGCCCAGGAGTGTACAATAAATATAATCTCTTCGGATTGATCCACGGTCTTGTAATTGCAATCCAGAAATGATCGAACGCTATATGAAACCAACTGTCTCTCCCTTGTTTTCTGGGAAACAGAACATTGATGGCCGTCAGAATGCTGAGGATATCGAGCAGGAGTATCCTGAGAAAGAGGACGAATCCATCGAGGAGGAGGATGATGACGAACTGTCCAGGAACCTGTCCAGTGTGGAGTCCGAAGATAGTGAGGACGAAGAGCACACACAAGTTGAGAGAGGCAGAGTGAAGGGCAAACTAGTGTGGGACGAGTCCACTTTACCCTATTGACACCCCTGCTCAACTCGTACACTCAGGAGACACACACACACACACACAAAAAAAAAAAAAAACAACAAAAAAACAGAAATTGCTGCCTGAAAATCTTAGATTATTATCTAACCGACCCACCCTGAAATTTGTTGCTGACACTTACCTGATGCATTGTCTAATCCTCTAATCCGTCTTTAATGGCCAGCAATGGAACTGCACCATTCAAATCGAGAGTCCTTGCTCCGTGTGTTTAAGGAGCTTAAACGTAATCGATTCAAGAAAAAAAAAAACAAGACTTGTCCAATATTTTCGGTGGCATTAACAGCTGACCTATATATGCACAGACACAAAAAGGCGATCACAAAAACCAGCATTGCTGGACGGTTTTATGGTTTCTGCTGAACATATTACGTGTCTTAATTTCTCAACATCATGATTTTCCATAACGTTAACCTAACACGTGTGTGGCATAGCGCTCACTGTTATTCTTTTTTATTTTTAAGAATAAGAAGAATTTTATTTTTAATGTAAACCTTTTTATTGCATTCGATATTTAGAATCTTAAGTAGATTTTGATTTACGTATTCGAACGCAAGTGCATAAAATGATACCCCCATAGGTTTCCTTAGGAAAGGGTGGCAGTACAATTTTATACGACTGTATACTGTAAATAGGAAGCTGTCGAGTAGAATGCATCCCCTTCTATGTCACCTCGTTTTGTGTCCGCGCTTGCGTGTCTTAAAAAAAAAAAAAAAACGATTATTAGTGTCTCTGACATCTTTGTCTTTTTTCACAAAAAAAAAAAAAAAATTATAAAAAAAAAAATACAAGAGTAGGAATGGCAAATCATGACGTGTCCCATTTTCTATCCTAAATTCAAGAAAACTTTAAGAAGAAGAAGATGTTTGCTTTTTACCTTCTGGTTAAAAGCATCAGTTGTGACACCACTTCATGTTTAGTAATGACTTCTGTATGCCAATTATTCCCAGAGCCATGCAAAAGTAAATCCCGGAAATATTATGGAAAAAGACTCTTGTGAAGATGTGCCATTTTATTGATCCATTAAAACACATGCATTTGCTGAGGAGGCTTGTTTAACTACACAGTAGGATCGAAATCGAGATGGATGTTAATGTAGTCATTCTTCTGTAGCTGGAAATTGCTTGTTGTCCCTGCCATGTAAGCTAGGAAAAGGTCATTTCTTTCTGCACCGTGTTACATGTATGTTTTTGTAGCTGTGGTTACCATTTTCCTCATCCTCCATACGCTTGTAAGACCATCGTTGTGAGATATTCAACCGCACCCGACTGTCCCGACTGTGTTCTGCTGTTTTCGATATCTTTTAAAATCGCTCGACTTTGTTTTTGTAAATGTCTCAAGTTATGCCTTTTCTCTGGTGGTCACTACAGCACTTTCTGTACATTGACCAATAAAGACATTTCTTTAGAATAAACCTTTAAAATGGTGTGTAGCCTTCGCTGTGCTTCTTTTAAGTTGTTACAGAATCGAAGCTTTAATCCAGGAACCTACAAAATATATAAAAGTGTGAATCGGCATTACTCCGATAAGTACGCGTCCGACGACGTCGACGTGATTAATATGATTATGGATGTTGGAGGTTTCTCCAGGAATCTGAATGCCTTTCTTGAATCGAGTTAATATCTGAAGGCGCTGCATCAACAGAGGAATCTACGTCCCATGCTGTGTACTGCAGATTGCTTGGACGGCGCCTACAGAGGAAGAGATGGAGTCATTTCAAAACTAGTTCCAGAACACCCAGAACCCAGGGGCCAGCAGCAGGAAATTAATCTTTCTAAAAAGCGTAGAAAGCTGATTTTCGATAGCAGCTCCATCACACACTGCAGCGAATAATCCTCCGGACCAAACTCAAATGTGGCCCAGCACATAGCAAGGCGGCGGAGCAATCCACTCTCTGCATGCGACTAAAAAACATAATTAGCAAAAACGACCAGGCAATACTTCTATTCTTTCAGCGGTCAATTGCGTGTGACTGCGTTGACTCTGGTTTCCTATAGTGGAAAGTTGTTTTTGTGCTATGCTGGATGAAACCATTGTTACTAGGGCTGCTTCAATACGGATACTGGTATTGGGTCTGATACTTGAGAAAATATGCTCCTATGTCCTAGAATTCTTTATGATGAAATTCCCTGCATGGACATTTACAGTAAGCTTGCCTAAAACTGAATATTGGGGCTTTGCCCCAAAGTAAATATTGATATTTTGAACTTAATCACCAACTATAGCCCAAAATCCAGAAGCATCACACGTGACTCCAGCCACCCAAACCTGACTCTGGTCTCTGGAAGACACTGCACCATCAGGTCCAGGACCAGATAGCTTCTGGACAGTTTTTACCCTACAGCCATCAGGCTGCTGAATATCCAGTGCACTGGCGTGTGGCTTCCACACCATCAACCCCATACAATATGACCACCCAGTTCATTCTCCGCATTTCGCTATGGTCATGTAACTGGTGTACCATCACACTACCAGCTGACACCTCTGAAAGTGCTTGTCAACCACTGGCCTCAACAATTTTGCCACTTATCATGACCATCATCCAACTCCAGGGCCTGGCAGAACCAGCAGCTCACCATCTTTCCCCGAAACACAACAAACGTGTCATGTCTTAATGAGATGGTATGTGGTAAGAAAAATTAACGAATCAAACACTAGGAAGGTCATCCAAGGTGTTCACCAATGCATGCTAATTTAATGCTTAACAAAAGGGTTAAGCGTTTTGCACCCCCACCCAAAAAAAAATCGCCTCCTTAGATGAAGAATATGTTTCATGGTACTAATCGATACCAATGCTAATAATGAAATTTGTACTTAGTATTCAGCAGTCATGGAACATCTTACTTAGCTGTTTGTTTTCCATTTAAATAGCGCCCAAAAGTATGTTTGTGTGTGTGTGTTCATGCACTTAGGCATTCCGGTTTTAAATTAAGTGCATTAGCTACATTAGTTACCTTGACGTGAGGAAGTTTGGAGTGGAGAACAGAATGGTTTGTTCCACTTTAGGAAAAGCACTTCTAGCTCCAAGTGTGTTTTATTGATTTTAGAGCGCTCGCAAATACTTGATAACAGACTACTCAATTCTTTAAAAAAAAAAAAAAAAAAAAAAAGTTTTGTTTTCTCGGAACTTTCACGTAATCAGCAAATGACGCTCCGGGAAGTGTTGGTAATATGCAGCAAAATTGGCTTTACAACAAATACAAGGAAGACCATTCAGCGTCATAGGACATGCAAGAGGCTGGGTCCAAGCAAGAAAAGAAGCAGTAAGTAAATCGCTGAAAAGAAATCGACTTTTTTTTTACGTGACGCTACTTTGGTAGTTTTGTTCATTATTTTTTTTACTACGTATATACTTTCTTAGTCTTACTCACGTAGATATGTGGATGAGCTGCTTATTTGAGCATTTGTTTCTTAGTAATGGAACTTTTACTTGAGTAAAAAAAAAAAAAAAATATATATATATTATACTGTAACCACCAGACAGGAACGAGTACAAATGATGAAAATAGAAACGAGTTTACTCCATTGTAGCATTAAGGCCTAATTAGTTTTTTCCATTTATGATTTTTGCTTTAATTATGATTATTTCATTGTCTATCTCCAATCAAATAAACACACAGTATATAGCATGAAATTAGCTTTGCGCATTTATGAAATGACAATGAACACAAATCACAGATTTCTGATGGCCTGCGCAGTAGTCGAACCGCTTTCGTCTGGTTAGAAAGACACACTGTTCCAGTATTGCTTTATTCTCGGGATGCAGACAGACGCGCTGGTATCTCCTTGCTAAAGGGCAGCCTTTGTTCACATTTATTCTATAGGTTCGGCTGGAAATGGCCTGTGAAATTGCTTTCTGAGCCCGACTTAATAACCAACAGCAGCTCCGCCAGTGCAAGTGGGCATCGTCCAAATAAAATCCATTCATATTCAGCAACCGCTGATCAGGGTCACATTGGACCTGGAGCTTATCTCATCTAACACTAGGGGCATGCCCTGGACTTGATGTCAGGGAATCATGCACACATGTATATGTTGTATTTACTCTCGTGTTGGTAGCCATCATGGGAAAACTCCCCCAAATAAAACAGGGTTTTATTCTCTTCTGGCTTTAGTTCTATTTCAAATAGACACTAATATAGTGTGGATGTTGTTAATCTGATAGCTTGGTCATGTGCTTGACTAGATACGTCTTCAGTAGAAACTTCTGAGGTTTTCATTTGGTCATCACTACCTAATAGTTAAACACCACTGACCCCTACTGTAGATTTTTAACACTGCAAATGCTGACTAAATAATTGTTTGCAACACCTTTAAACCTAACCAAATAAAGTGCTTAAAAAAAGGATGTAACTTCTGATCTGCTCAGAAAAAAAAAAAAAAAAAGTATTGCCTTACTACAACATAAAACAGTCATATGTAACCTTTAGCCATTATAATGACCAAGATGCCACGTAGATACGTGCTAAACAGGATTGGCTATCAACAGCTAGCAGCGATGGTGAGATCTTTCCATATCCCATTCTCATCATTATGAAACGTTGTGGTCGTCCTGTTTTAATGCTCTGGGTCTGAGAACTGAAGATTAGCATTTGACGAGCACCCGAGGACTTGGTGAGCAAGTAGACACATAAATGATCCCGTTCCTAGAATTGTGAGCATGGGATATCTCCCAAATATCCTGCAGAGTACCGTTAAACCTTTTCATTTTTTTTAAATAGAATGGATATGGCGCAAATCACGACGCCGTCCAGCAAAACGTAGCGACCAAAGCAACCAAGAGGCCAAGGATGATGCTTATGATCCTGGAGAGATCCACAAGGCTTGATGGATGCTCAGCAAACATGGGGATAAAAGGTTCTCTGGTCTGAAAGAATTGTAATGAAAGAAACCCCAACACTGCTCATCACCTGAGAACACATCCCACAGTGAAGCCTAGTGGTAGTAGCACCATTGACAGTTACCCATTTCTAAATGTAAAGATTTTATTTACATTGTATTAACTCCACTTACGTTACAGAATTATAACATAGTCTATGATCGAGGACAACTATATATCTATTTTTCCTCTCCTTCTTGTTCCATTGGCTGGACAGGGACATGTGCGTCATGTTGGCGTCTCTCCCATTGCTCTTCTTTCTTATCTTTATACTAAAGCAAGCAAAGTCACAGTACTAAAGTCCCAGAACAGCATGCTCGCTTACATTCTGCCCAAAGTTCAGCGACACCGCCATGCCTGCGGATTTCAGCGGGACGTGGATCCTGGAGACAAATGACAACTTTGAAGACTACATGAAAATACTCAGTAAGCCTGAACGATTGGTGGGATTATGGTGCTTTCGAGATTGTAACTCGAGCCAACGTGCATTTTTTTTTTTCTCCTTTCTTTTGCAGACATCGATTTGGTCACGCGGAAGATCGCCGTCCACTTGTCTCAAACCAAAGTTATTATCCAGGATGAAGACAAGCTTACCATAAAGACGCTCAGCACCTTCAGGAACTACGAGATAAGTCTGACGATCGGAGAGGAGTTTGACGAGTATACTAAGGGACTTGACAACAGGATGCTTAAGGTAGGTTTGAATATTTCTTTTTTCTTTTAATGGACGGACCTTTGGGTTAACTCTGACGCCAGCTCTCAGCTTTCCCATCATCAGCTCTGTTACCCGACTTGTCCGTGATCGGGTATCTGATATGCCGATATACAATTTTTAATTAAGCAAATGTCTCGGAAAGAATCTGCTTTCCCGAACTATAATCATCCGATAATCCTGAAGATGGCTTAATAAACAGCGTTTTAGAATGAGCAGTTATTGGAACGTCATGGAGTAGCTGGCTACAACCTCATAACAGACGGAGTGGTCTGGAAACATCTTCACGACCTGTTAGAGCAAAACAATTAGAATGTTAGAAACGGCCTAGCAAACAGCAACAGGATGATCAATATTTTAATGTGTTTTTCTGTATTATGTACCGCACTAACAAGAACAGCACATCCTGGATCCTCTAGTTCTATTTGTAATTGAAGCTTATGAGCAAAATTAAGATAGCGGTGTGATTGCAATTCCACTTTGACAACAGACTTTGGTCAGCTGGGAGGGTGATACATTGGTGTGCACACAAAAGGGAGAAAAGGACAACCGGGGATGGAAGCACTGGATAGAGGGAGATAAACTACACTTGGTGAGCGCCGAGTAGTTTTTTTTTTTCTTTTCATCAGTTATTTTTTATCAGTCATTGTTACCATCATATGTTTTCTGTTTTTTTTGCAGGAGCTGTATTGTGAAGACATTGTCTGCCATCAAGTGTTCACCAGGAAGAAATAATGCTTATGCTATAGTCAATAAAAAAATAATAAAGCCTCTGTTTGGTCAATAATAATAATGAAAATAAAAATATATGTAGAATGAGGTGTAATTACAATCATTTCTGTTGTATTCAAACCGCACTATTTACAATAAACACTGAAAGTCATGTATTTTATTATCCTTACAAAATAGTAGCCTAATAGTTATATGGTTTAAATGGATCATTGCATTGCTGTCAGGCATGTGACGAAAATTCACCCAGTTGACGATTCATCATTTACTATTGCCACAATATTTTGGGGAAAAAAAGCCAAATAAAAAAAAATCTATCTATCAACTTAAATATTCCTTGTGTTACATTACAAAATGTACATATATATATACAGGGAGTGCAGAATTATTAGGCAAATGAGTATTTTGGCCACATCATCCTCTTCATGCATGTTGTC
>JAQQZR010000001.1:20080935-20097333 GCA_030068235.1 Notoglanidium macrostoma | reverse complement strand
ATTTCATTAGAGACTGTTGGTCTTGTCCTCTTCCTTTTCTTCTTAATTTGCTATATTTGTGTGTGTGTGTGTGTGTGTGAATAAGCTCACATGGCCATCATATACGTCTGTCCCTGGAGCAAGCTAGCTAAGAGGAGACTAGGTGTCTTTCTGCTATCGATTCCATCCCGCCAGGCCTCGCCACACAAGCAGATACCCAGACACGTCTCTCTCTCTCTCTCTCTCTCTCTCTCTCTCTCTCTCTCTCTCTCTCTCTCTCTCTCTTGCTCTCTTTCACACTCTCCTTCTCTCTCATATATATATATATAAATATTCACAGGACTCAGTCATACTGGAAGCCACATTATTGATCCGACCTCTAACCCACTGGTGCTAACCTTACTGGATGTTTTGGAGAGCAATGACAACAGTCCGAGCAACACACACACACACACACACACACACACACACACACACACACACACACACACACGTATACACGCGTGTCTCCTCAGAGCAGGCCTGTTGTCTAGAGCCAGTCATCTTCATTTTACACACATGCAGACATGCAGAGAGGAAGTGCTGTGAATGTGAGCTCGGGTTTCGTCTGTCTGAGTGCTGCACCTACAGGTAATGTACATCAGCTATACCTTCTATACGCGCGCTCGTCTGCGATAACGTCTGTTCTGGGAAAGCTGCTGGGGGAGGAAGTCCTTGTACAATCCGAAATCCTTATCTTTCAATAAAATCGTCCCGGTGTCAGCGTCACCTCTGAGTTGCCTATTGAACATCTGGATCTTTGCCGCAGTGCCGTTTATAGAACTGAGAAACACTGCTATGAGTAATAAAAGCACTAATGCAAATACTAATGAAAAGATTTAAGCTTTTTGCGCCAATTGTGTGCCTTTTTTTTTTTTTACCCACAACGCACCACTCTTCCTGCTTCCTGCTTCCAGGCACGTCTCCTCACATTTACACCCAGAACGTATTCCACATGCACATCTGAACTGTAGATTTGGCTTTAGACCTACAGGGCCTGCTGAAGGCATGTGTGTGTGTGTGTGTGTGTGTGTGTGTGTGTGTGTGTGTGTGTGTGTGTGTGTGTGTGTGTGTACAGATCTTCTGGTCAGACTCTGGAGAGCTGGTGTGCATCGCCACGGAGGAGTCGTTCTTCATCCTGCGCTACCTGGCGGACAAAGTGGCCGCGTCGCAGGAGTCCAACGAAGGGGTTACCGAGGACGGCATCGAGGACGCGTTTGAGGTCGGTGTTCAAACGGTCGTATAGTGACGACTGTAGGAAGTAGGAACCAACTGCAATGTAAAAAAAAAAAAAAAAAAAGGAAACACAAAATCCACCGAGGCTACATCATTATGTCAGAATTACTAACAGTGACTACTTTGTGTGTGTGTGTGTGTGTGTGTGTGTGTGTGTGCAGGTCCAGGGCGAGATACAGGAGATTGTAAAGACGGGTCTGTGGGTGGGAGACTGCTTCATCTACACCAGCTCCGTCAATCGGCTCAACTACTTTGTCGGAGGAGAGATCGTCACCATCGCTCACCTGGACAGGTGCGTTACAGAAGACGTTTCATTCCGTCCAGCCCTTGAGCGTCGTAGCGGCAGAAGTTAGCCGGGGTCAGTTGCACCACTTATCTCTTTGCGCTTCATAAACGGAGCCTCTGATCTCCTCAGGACCATGTACCTGCTTGGCTACATCCCTAAAGATGACCGGCTGTACCTGGGAGACAAGGAGCTGAACATCGTCAGTTACTCGCTGCTGGTGTCGGTGTTGGAGTACCAGACGGCCGTCATGCGGCGCGACTTCTCCATGGCAGACAAAGTGCTCCCGACCATTCCGAAAGAGCAGAGGACCAGGGTGGCGCACTTCCTGGAGAAACAGGTGTCGCGTGATACTTTACTAAAATGATGTTCCTTATATAAAAGGGCTGGATTTTAATTCGATATCATGTGTATGTATTCAGGGTTTCAAGCAGCAAGCGCTGGCCGTATCCAGTGACCCGGAGCACAGGTTCGAGCTCGCTCTTCAGCTAGGGGAACTGAAGATCGGCTACCAGCTTGCAGTAGAAGCGGAGGTAAGATTCGTTCCAGCTTTTGAGCAGTAAAAAGACACATTTAGTCCAATTTAAGTTTGTTTTTTTTTTGTTTTTTTTCTCCTGTCTAGTCTGAGCAGAAGTGGAAGCAGCTGGCAGAGCTGGCTATCAGTAAGTGCCAGTTTGGCTTGGCACAGGAGTGCCTTCATCACGCCCAGGACTACGGAGGCCTGCTGCTGTTGGCTACAGCCTCTGGCAACGCCGCCATGGTGAGCAAACTGGCCGAGGGCGCCGAGCGGGACGGCAAGAACAACGTCGCGTTCATGACCTTCTTCTTGCAGGGGAAGTGAGTACATATTTCCGGGACGTTTTTAAAGAAAAATCCATTCCGCCCGATAAGCATTGGAGACATGGATCAGTCGTACGTGATGTACATGGCTTCAGACTTTCAACGTGTTTACACGTGCATGTTAACGTTACTCTTTCTAACCTTAAGGTTGGACCAGTGTCTGGAACTTCTGATCAGGACCAATCGCCTGCCCGAGGCCGCCTTCCTCGCTCGCACCTACCTGCCCAGCCAAGTGTCCAGGTGCGTCCAGATCACACACTCGATAACTCCCGCTTAACGCCTTACTCTGAATATGTTTTAGACTAATTATTAAAATTGGAAGGCCGGAGGATTTAGTTTGTGTATGTACTTGACTTTCCAACACAATGCTGCCTCCTAGTGGCCAAGCTAATCGTTACCACGTTAGGCATAGATTCATTGACGTTGATGAGGCTCAGATGTGGATTGTTTGAACACGACGGTTGTTGTCACGCTAACAGAGTGGTGAAGCTGTGGAGAGAGAGCCTTTCAAAGGTGAACCAGAAAGCGGCAGAGTCGCTGGCCGACCCCACCGAATACGAGAACTTGTTCCCTGGGCTGAAGGAGGCGTTCGTGGCTGAGCAGTACCTCAGAGAGACCTGCCTGGGCAAGAGCAGACCTGCTACTGACTACCCACTGGTCACGGTGAGAGAGCCAAACACGCTTCCCATCTTTAACATCCGCACTGCTCGCTCTTAGAGTCGCTGTTGAAATGACCCAGCTCTGCTCGACCAATCAGAATTGCGCGTTCAGAACGGCGTACCGTTTTATCTCTAACTCTCTTCGTCCATGTCCGTCTAGCCCAACGAGGAGCGGAACGTGCTAGAAGAAGCCAGCGGTTATGAACCCAAAGACGTACTTCCCACCGATACGCAGGTATGATAAACGGCACGGTGATGAATATCATACCTAAGATCTGCGAGCTGGAAATCTAACTCCGTGTGTATTCGCGTGTGTTCACAGAAGGCTGCCGAACCCGAGAAGGCTACAGTAGATGCAGAGGAATCCGCAGTCATTTCTTCTCCTGTCGCTAGTGCGGCTCCTCCGCAGCCTGACCCTGCTGAAGAAGAGGAGGAAGACCTTAGAAAGTTTAGAGAAAAGGTGTGCAATCACAATCACGTCCTAAGTCTTAAAGCAGACATCTGAGTCCCGTAGACAACTTCACTCTTAAACGTATTAAAAAATTTTGGCGCTTTGGCTTTGCTCGCAGACTCTGGAGGAGCTGGAGGACGACCTGGACAACCTAGAGCTGGACGACATCGACACTACAGACGTCAACCTGGATGACGACTTCTTAGACGACTGATCGCATACCGAGATGTTGGGTTTAATTTAAAAGAAAGCCTTTTTGTATTTGTTTTCCTGTCATTAAGTCTCCCAGAAGGGTGATGTGGACTGAGCAGGATATGCTTCGGGAACATGCTGTGTGTGGAAGAAATATGGAGAAATCGTCAAGTTAGAATTTTGTACTACGTGCAGGAGTTGCTTCTTGTTTATTCCTTCTTCTCATTCTGTTTTTTTTTTTTTGTTTTTTTTTTGGCCATTACGTCACACTGTACATTTCGAGTCAAGTACTCAATAAATATATACAATAATCTATTCATATTTTTTCTGCGTGAAAAATGTACATCTGGACAAAATGTCTAAAGAAAAACAACCTCTTTCATTAAGAATGTACATCAAGCACACCTTCAAAGGATGTACTCTTGATGGGAAGAAAAGTAGAGTAAAAGAGTATCTTATATCCGTATTGAATGACGAAACCAAAGGTCTCGTATATTTGGTCTTGCTCTGTATATTTATTTTTATACCGTTACAACATTTTGTACAAGCCGCGGATGAGTTAAAGGAACGGCTGTCTTCCAGGGAATTGCAGCAATCAGCAAAAGGTGTTGTGATAAAAGTGCAAATCTCAAGGTTCTTACACGAGAGGAAGCATTTTGATTTAGCAATCTGTCAAGTTTTTCCTCAAGAGAGACAAAAATAACATCAAGATTTGGAGGCAGCCTGTCTGAGGAACTGACATGAAAGGACATCAAAGTGCTGACGCTGGAGACTCCGTCAATAAATATTAAATAAGCATCCCCTTCAGCTTTTCTTAATTTATTAGAATTGAGTACTTTGATATAAATCTTGGAGCTGTCGTTACAGAATATTATTCTGACCAATCAGAATTTAGAATCCTCTGTGTATTGGATGCATAACAAAGGTAGGTTACATTGCTGCTGTTAAATAGCATTGGGCCTAAAACAGAGCCTTGAGGTACAAAGGATATAGACATCTGTCAATATAATGTGCACTTCTGGGCAAAAAAAAAAAAAATGAGGCAAACCCAATATTGCGAAACATGAAGCTTTTAACGGTCTCAGCAGCAAATCATTGGTCAGGAAAATTAGCAAGACTTAAACAGATAGATAAAGTAAA
Organism: Notoglanidium macrostoma; assembly: GCA_030068235.1. Taxonomy (NCBI): domain Eukaryota; kingdom Metazoa; phylum Chordata; class Actinopteri; order Siluriformes; family Auchenoglanididae; genus Notoglanidium; species Notoglanidium macrostoma. Next base: position 20,092,514 of record JAQQZR010000001.1, on the reverse strand, counting down.
TTGGTGCGGGGCAGCTTTTCCCTCGAATTCCTTTAAATGTTGAAGACCTGCAGACGGCTTTTTACAGAAAGTAGAGTGCATGTTGTTCCACTCGATGTTAAAGTCTTCAAACAGCAGATATTTTGGAACATTTGGAACCACCAAATTTTATATCATTTAAACATTTCAAACTTTTCATGATTTTCTCTTTGCGTACCCGAAGGCTATGTAAGTGAACTTCCCTGTTTCCAGCTTTTCCCCTCGACAGTTTCAGCAACGAGCATCGACCAGCAAAACAAGGCCGAGGTCTCAGGGGCGCTTTTCTGCCCAGTGATTTTTTGTTGAGACCATTAAAAGCTTAATGTTTTGCAATACTGGGCTTGCTTCATTTTTTTACCCAGGAGTGTAGGCCTTCCCCAAACTCGGAAGTACACAAACATATATGTCTTTGTATGCCATAGCATTACAGTTTCCCTTCACTGGAACTAAGAAGCCCAAACCTGATCCGGCATGGCAATGAACTTGTGCACAGTGTGAGCTCCATTTTTTTAACCCTCTTTCACGTTCCGAACCAATTTATTTTAGGTCGTCAAAATTTGGCAAATGAACCAAAATGGAACCCATTCCTTTTTGGTCGAAAATGGGGAAATAGTGTAGTCCCTAGAATCCCTATTACTTTCATTCGTGATTAAATTACAACTGAAAGTTAATTACTGACTATTAATTTCTTACAGTTACTAGTGTCTTGACTGGTCACTTATAAATAATGTGAACTTCAACCTTAACATGTTTTGTCCGGAAAGTCCAGGAACAGAAAGTTTGTCATCCTCTCCAGAAGGTGGTGCTGACATTACTAATCAGCCACCACAAAGTCCCAGAGAAAGAAAATCCATGCACATGCCATGATAAGTGGGCAGCAAGTCAAACCTGTCAATAATTAGTTAGTGTTTATTTGCACTTGTAGCAGGGAGAATACTGCATTACTCTTTTAAAAGAGCATTTTCACCATTGTGTAGGAACATGGCCAGTGTTCGAGTTCGAATTCCCCCTGGAGACAGTATATGTTTATTTTGTTTGGGATTTTTAAACAATCCTATGGTTTTACGATGTTCTCACAGGTTGTGCAAAAGTTGTGTGCAAAGTTACTGGGAGATGACACGGTCTCTGAAATGTCCTGTCTGTTTGACAGAGATGTTGTGTAAGGTGTCTTTACAAAATGTGAGTTCTAAGATGTCAGGATCAAACAGTGGAAATCTCCTTTTGAGGAACGCAGAAGGTAAAATGGTGAGTGCATGCTTGAGCTGGTTGTTCAGTTTTAATAGCTTTCTTCTGATAATCTTTACAAGATAAGCATAAAAGGCCTATTTACTATATTTTTAAATATCTGCTCTATAGACTATAGAGTTATGGGTTTACCCAAATATTGCAATATTATTTTCATTATAGACATGATAACTGTGGCCAGTAATAGATATAAAAAAACAAATTTAGTGTATAATTCCTCAGTAATGTGCTACTCATTAGGAATAGGAATGAATGTGTAAATGTTAATGGATGCAGATCTTCTAGAAATCTTCTGGATGATCAAAGATGTTTTCACTCTGGTTAGTGTGGTTTATAAAGGAAATGGACATGTATATCAAAATGATGCACACTTTGATGCATATATTAGGAGCTTTTCATTTTCTACATGTAGTGACTTGCTTTTATAACAGTTTGGCTGAAATTGTAACCATGGAAAAAAATTTTTGCTATGTTTTTGATACCGGGTGCCTGAAAGACAAATGCCAGTTTTAGAAGACCTGTTTCGGTCTAAATGTATTCTGACATTCTGTGCGACTCTGAGCTTGTTAGTCCACCCTCCCACAGGGGTGGGCAAATGAATAATTTATTAGCTAGCCCATCAGGCAGGTCAAAGCTCCAGTGTGCTTGCCAGGTCCCATGTTATGCTGGCCTGGAGGTCCAACTAACTCTACTAAAAAATGTCATCTGTCAATTGTATGACTAATTAATTATGTGCATTATTACAGACTATGGAAAATAAGCAAGTACTTGACCCCTTGAGCAGGGTGACTTGGGGTGAGCTGTAGTCTTCGTCCTTTCCTGTTAATGACTCTGGTAATGAAGTATCTCGCACGTTATATAGTATTTCAGTTTGACTTGGCTCTTCATTTTTACTCAGTTAAGTGTTTAAAGTTGGATTGACCATGTTGTGCTAGCATTAGAGTTATAGTTTCCTCAGTTTAGTCACTAGCCCCTTTTACACAGCCTGTTCAAGGCAGGAATGTTGGGCCTTTTTTCTGCCTCGCACATCTGTCAGAATCTGGGTCATTTCAATCCAGCCCTGAGCCAGAACGATTGGTAGTAACAGAGCTGGGATTGATGTCTGTGTAAAAGGGACAGACGGCATTGCAGGAAAGACGTGTGCATTTTTCGACCAGCGCAAATTCAAACAACTCTCCCACAAACAGCGTCTAAGGTCGGTGGCCCTTTCTGCCTCAAATCACTTCCCACTTCTCTTCAATTTCTGCTCAATATATTCCTGGTTGCACAAATGCGCTGTGAATAATGTGCTCGTCCTGAGTGCCAGGGTTTATGATTTGTCCACCCCTGACCTAATTGATCAGGATTTTATCATTGGATTGGCTGACTGCCATGTACACCACTATGTTCTCACGAAGGTAGCGACAAGATAATAAGTAACATGGGAATAAAAGCTGAATGCATTTGGTCAAGAAAAGCATTAACAGCCATGTACACTGTCAAACTGTTCTTGGCAGACACAACCAAATATGTGGCTTCAAAAGGCAGCGAGCACTGTGACATCAGAGGACCGTGAAAAGCATGGTACTGCAATGGAGATGAGGCTAAAATACGAACCAGTAGAGGTGAAGATATCGGCATATTTTAAAATCCAAGAAACTGGCACCCATGGCTGTAAAGCGGAGGATGTCACTCATTTAATGGTAAAGTTCATCTGTATGTTTGCTATCTTGACTAGTAATTTGAACATGTCACCAAAAATTAAACGATTGTGTTCTGTATTTTTAGAAGCAGCCCAGAAAATGCAGGTATGTATGATGTTTGGTTTGTTCATACCCACCTAGCAAGGACTAATTGTGCCTCTGGAATTACTTGAACAAGGTTTGTCCTTGAACCTTAACACAAGTGGCAACTTTTCAGATTAAAAGATGGACAGCTTGCAAAGGTTGAGAAGAAACTCCTTTCTCCTGATTTAAGATCCACTGCAAGAAAATCTTCCAACGATGTACTGAACACAAATATGGCCCCTACGGATCCGAAAGCCCAAACTCCTTCGAGTGCCCCATCTCCTTCGATGGCCTTGAGAGCCAATCTGTGCCCTGAGTGTGGCAAAATTTTTGAAAGCATATCAGCCCTGAAAACGCATCAGAAATCCCACTCTGTACAGCGGCCGTATGAGTGCTCCAGCTGTGGAAAGAAATATACTAAGAAGAAGGAACTTAGTTTGCATCAGCGGCTACATACGAATGAGAGGCTACACTATTGTTCCTATTGCAAAAAGAAGTTTACAAAGAAGAAAGACCTGACATGCCACGAAAGAATCCATACTGGAGAGAAGCCTTTCCCATGTTTTTTGTGTGGGACAAGCTTTAGTAGACAAAGCACACTAAAACTGCATATACAGCGACACGAGGGGATCAAACTGTACCAGTGCGACCAGTGTGGATTGTCTTTCCATACATCGACAGCCTTGAGGGTACACAAAGCAAGACACACTGGACAAAAGCCCTTTGCTTGCCATCAGTGTGATAAGAGATTTGTTTTGAAGGCTTATCTGGACATTCATTTGCACAAACATGCTGGAGAGACACCCTACAGTTGCTCAGTGTGTCTTAAGGCTTTTAAGTGGAGGCAGAGCCTTACCAGCCACCAACTAACTCATCAGGAAGAACGGCCTTTTAAGTGCCCAGACTGTGACAGTAGCTTCAGGCGAGCCCAGCACCTCAAGTCGCACCAGATGATCCACTCAAGTGACGCGCCATACAAATGCAGTCATTGTGGCAGAGCTTTCAAGTATCGGAATTCTCTTAAGAATCATGAACGCATTCATACAGGGGAAAAGCCCTACAGCTGTGATCAGTGTGGGAAGCATTTTGTATCGTCAGGAGAGTTGAGTGTCCATCGGCGAGTCCACTCGGAAAAAAGAAACTACAAGTGCTCGGAGTGTGAGAAGACTTTCCGTTACATGCCGTCCTTGAAGGTCCACCGAAGAACACACACCGGGGAGAGACCGTACCATTGCCGTGAGTGTGGTAAAAGCTTTTTTGCTTCCTCCCATCTCCGAACCCATGAAGAGACGCACAAAAACGAGCGGCGCCACCGTTGCACAGAGTGCGGTCAGGGTTTTAACTGTTCCAGCTCTCTGAGGTCCCACCAGATGACCCATTCGACCAGGACAGAGTTCCGTTGCGACGATTGCGGCAAGACTTTTATCCGCAAAGAGACCTTTAAAACTCACCAACAGATCCATACAGGGGCCAGAGTCTACAATTGCTCGGAGTGCGGAAACGGCTTCAGCAGCTCGAGCAATTTACAACGACACATGCAGAACCACAAAGTAAAGATAATGTATCATTGCAGCAAGTGTGAGAAGAGTTTCAGTAGTGCAGGATACCTGAGGAAACACCAGCTAGCCGTGCACACAGCAGAGGCACCATACGTCTGTGCAGAATAAGGGGAAAGCTTTGATGCTGCTGGAATGTTGCAAGACTCAAGAGGTCCTCGCAGTGTGGGATGAAAGAATCACCTGAATTTTTATTCAGAAAAGAAAATCATGAGGACAAACCTGTCTATTGCAGAATGCCCACAAGTGGGGAGAGTACTTGCAAGGAATGATCTCTTTATTTCAGTTTGTAAGATTTTTTTTTTTTGCCATTGTCAATCCAGATCTTATTTTATGATTGATTGTTATTCCTGCCAAGTAGCTACATTCTATGTTTGCCTTAAACTTTTTTCATTTCAAGGTCTGAATGGCAATTATATTTTGCCCTTAGTGCATAGTGATATTTTCATGTCAAATGTGAATTGGGAAATGAATTTAATTTCCACATATTGTATGTCTCTCACAAGGGTGTGGTTCTTCTTTTATCCAGGATGTCTCCGATATCCCTTCATTGCACTCAACTCGAAGAGTTTTCCGGTGCTTTGTAATGTCATGGCTAGATATGAAGCAGAAGCTCTGGTAAATGTAACATTGTACATCTAAGATGTCATTACTCACTTACTCGCTTAAGGCAAGGTTAAAAAATATATCTTGAGATCTTTTGTGAGAAGGTTTGACATTTACGACCTTGGTTTATGGAGAAGTGACCTTTAGAGCACTGTAGTGGAAATCGCCATAAAAAAGTCACATCGTCTTATTCATTGATTGATTATATGTCTTATGCAAAACAATATTAGACAATGCAGCTGTACATATACTACAACCCAATTTCATATATAGCTGTATAGCTGAGTCATATAAAAATAAAACTTAAGAGCAGTAAACAAAATGAGCTTAATGGATTTGTGATTTGTTCAAAAAGCTTCATTTGAAATATGATTAAAGTATCTAGCTTGCATGAGTTTGTAATAGTATTTATTTTAGATCAATCTGCGTAGATTTATTAGCTTGATAAATCTATAACCTTGAGCATGCAGTTTGCTGTTTTGAGAAAGTAAATGCATCTTAAATTCATGACCATCGATCAATCCTGGAGCGGCTAATTGGGAGAACAGGCAGAATTCCCAGTGGGCCATCGTTGGGTGATGCAATAAATTTAACGTTGGCTTTGGAACTTAGGCTACCCTCCAACAAATAGTTCTATCCATCATGTTCCTGCCTCTCCATACAGTAGGCAATGAGGCAATGAGACAATGAGAGCGGCCCTCTGAGATCCCTAATTGGGCGATTGACTAAAGACTGGTCACATGATAAATGTACAGGTCTACAGTTAGACCAGAGAGCCTTCTTGGTCATTAATCAATATGAACAGAGAAAAGGGTGAGAAGAAAAGGCCAGAAACGCACCAGACTTTGTTAAATCTTAAGAAGCTTCTAGTTAGACAAGCTACAAAGTTTAGGTAGCCCATCTTTCCTTCATCTTCAAGCTACCTTACCCGTTTAGTGTTTATGAAGGACTGATTCGTTAGTGTTAAAATTGTTAGACAGCTAAATCTGAACGATAGAATGGTGTACGTTTAGAAATCCTGCACTTTACTTTTACGTATGTTTTCCATTGGAACTTAATTCATTGTTCACTACTGAAAGTAGAAGTTTCATTTATTTACGCCAGTTTGTGTTTGCTTATATTTATTTAATTTGTGTTGTAGCTGGTGCTCATCGGGCAAAATCATTGAAAACAAATAGTCAAAAGGGTTAAAACTGTGGATTGGGCATTGTGGACATCCCGAGTGAGCGCGTGGGCCGCTCGCATAACATTCCCGGGCTGAAAATCAGTACCACTCCAGGCTTGTCACTGTTAGCGGGCTAACTTGTTACAACTGAATCCTATAGCTGCACTGCATTCTGAAACCAATGTTTGGTATCGGACTACCAGGACTACCAGGCATGAAAGGCCTTGATCAAGGAGACAAAGAACCCAAACGGTCACTCTAAGAGAGCTCCTCAGCAAAGATGGAGGAACTTGACTGGAAGTTGACAGCTATCTCAGGAACACCCCATTAATCAGGTCTTTATGGTAGAGTGGTTAGACAGAAGCCACTCCTGAGTAAAAGGAATATGGCAGGAACTTAAATGACTCTCTGGTCTGATGAGACAAAATCTGAATTCTTTGGGCCAAACTCCAAAGCACTATCTGAAAACCAGGTGCTGCTCATCAACTTGTAATAGTATCCCAGTGGCGAAGCATGGTGGTGTCGGCATCATGAAATGGGGGTGAAGGGACGGGAAGACTGCTCAAAATTGAGGGAAGGACACTCCAGCGTGCACACATCATCAGACTGTGTTGAAGGTTCGGCTTTCAGCACATCAGCCTCGTCATGGGTTATCGCGTATAGATAAATGGCCCAAAAAGTAAATTTGAATCCATTTTTGACTGAATGGAACTAAATGGGTAGGTGTTAGGTTCATGTATTATTAATAATAAGAGTATTAAATTCATGTTTTTATTTGTACAGTGCTTTTAATATGGCCATGAAGCAGCTTTACAGAAAGATACAGACCGAGAGGTCTGGATGTTTGCAGTCATTCCACTCCACTTGTTTGATCATACATACATAGTGAGGAATTCGAAGTCAAGCTCAGGAGAGTCACTCTCCGTCTCCCTGACAACCGTCACCAGGCAACTATCATCCGTCATCCTCCTCCTCCTACCTCACCTCATGTCCCAACCATCTGCCCTTTGGGCTGCATCGTCCAGTGTTTGCCCACAATGCAACAGTTGCTTTTTATACACACTGCTCGAACACAGGCAAGGCTAGCAAGCATGGCAAGCCAAACGTTTAGGTGCATAAATAATAAAGACTGTAGTGCAGACAAAGTCAGACACGAGCCATAAAAAAGGAAGAAGGAGTACAAATTATCTTTATTTTCCCTTTTGTCCCCCAAAACACTGTGAGCAACGTTCATCAACAGTGAATAATACATGAGCTGACGATGACATGACACTGCGATGTTGACTTCAGAGCAACGTTTCCAGAACGTTTCGGTGTTGCATAAGCGTGTGTGGCCAGCCCCCACAACAATGCTCCTGGAGCTCAATTCAAGTACGACCATGTACAAAAAGGGAAGAGTTTAAATGTAAGGACATGAAACCATAAGACGACATGTACTAAACGGTTCGCCGTTTGTTTCTCTAAAGCAGGGGTATGCGGCCGAAACTCGTAAAGGTCGAGCTACGTGAAATTCCTTGCTGGATTAGCGACCATCCAATAACTTTTTCAAGATTACGTTAAAGAATTAGTTTATGGCTGTTTGGATAATGGACAATTCGAAGTTGGTTTATTTTGCTTTTTGTAGCGGTGCTTCGTTTTACCACTTGTGACCTCAATCTTTTAACCAGTCTGTTCTGGTCTGGTTCTTTTCCCCTAAGAACTGATCAGAGAGAGTAAATCAAATGAAAGATCTCTGAAATCTGCGAAAACGCTGTCCTTTCTGAGCCCTAGCCCCGTCTGGATCCAGACCGTCTTCCAAACCCCTGCTCTAAAGTCTCAACCCTAAATGAGACGTGAATTGAATGACATGGTTATACGTTGAGGAAAAACGTGGTTAAAGACTACAACCAACCCTATATTTCAACATGGTTTTTGTCGTGTTAACTTCCCTTCCTTATTATCCTTTTTGCTTTGACATTTCTTTGAAATGCCAAACGGCTGAAAAAGCTGTTTAGTGAACCAATTTAAATGTCTGACACAATCTCTAGCAACAACATGACATGACTTATTTTATGTCCGTTGAGTTTATGCGCATCCATTTTTTGGGGGGGCTTAAAGGCAAGTGCTTGTGTTTAAAGTTGGGGTCCAGACGCTGTAAAAATTATCCATTGGCGCGTAAACTTGACGAAAATCTGGCAACCTTGGATGCATGAACTACACGCAGGTGATTTCATTTTATATAATCTGGACGGGGCACCCAAAAAAAAAAAATCAACTTAAGCACGTGTGTAACCCGACTCTGAATACTTTTCCTACGTAAACAATGACGTTATTTTTTTAACTTGAAAGGCCATTGTGACGCATCACATCAGATTTCCCCGAGAGTGAATTCTGTAAACATTTTACTATAAAATTTTTCATAAATACCTGCCCAGTCCCAAGTAATGCCCCTAGCAACGCCCCTTAGCAACCAAGACTCGGATCTTCCGCAAGCTCTGGTAATCTTCAGTAGTGACATCATTTCAAAAACAATCTTTGTAAAAAGACGTTTATAGGAATCTGACGCGCTACCTCGCACTAAGTCAACGATTCTGAATGTAACTAGTTAGCAAGTGAATACGACTAGGTTTGCATTGTTCAGCACCACGTTGCGCTTGCAATTTTGCGAATTTCCGATATCCTTTGGACCGCAAATCGATCAAGTCGGAAAAGTTGACACGGGTGTGTTAAACAGTGTTGAAACATAGGGTGAGACTGTGGATTAAGACGTAGGACTTCCATAATATTGCTTCCTTACTCCTGAAAAAGACATAGAGTGAGACGAATATCGATATCTGTTGAGCTTGTTGCTCTCGGAGCATGGCTATAATCCATGTCTGCGTGGAATGTGGTTTAAGTGCAAGCAATCGTTCAGGCATGTATGTTTAGTCGCAGTCTTGGAGGTAACGCGAGTATGTATTTGAGCGAGAGAGAGTAGAAAAATCTCTCCTCGCAGAGATTTGTCTGTCTGCCTGTGCTGTTCATTTTCATTTAGTGCAAAAAGGTTCGTGCCGAACGTCGTGTCGAACTGAAGGACCGAAGTGAAATTATTGGAAAAGCGTTTCCGTAACCCCACGTGGCAAATCATATTGCTCTCATCGTTCGGCTATTAACGTGCCCGTCGAACGAAATAAATGCGTACGGTATGAGTGAAATGTTCATCTGAACTCATTTCGATTAAGCGTCCCAAACGTTAAAAAGGCGCGTAATTCCTACGATTCTAACATTTTCATACGTCTTCATATATACATAGAAGGTTGAGATGTGTTTATTTATGATGCCCTACATTCTTAAGGGCCCCTTTAAGACTTTAAGGGTCTTTTTATTCAGGGGAAATCGACTAGTGGATTAAAACTCTACATGTTCATGCACTAATTATAATACTGTCTTACACTTCAAGCTTAAATTCAGCAGAAGAAGCTACACTACAACTGCCTGTGGAAGTAGGTTTTCTTTTCCTTCTTGATTTATGAGAAAACAAACAAAAAAATAATAAAGTCTGCAGTAAGCGTCCCTGTACTTATCTTCGGTGTCTGGCATTTTCTATACTGTATATATAATGTGTGGCAGCATGGGAAAACTCTCAAATCTCAAATTTCATTCCAATTCCTCTGAAAGACGCTACACCTACGTGTTCCGACATTTATAGCCTAATATACCGATGGAACGACGACACTGCTGCCAATTTTGAAAGAAGTAGAATCTGGAAAGTTTTTACCTGAGGTAAAAATCGTGCGGTTCTGTTGGCTAAAACTAAATCATCATCAATGCCTGCTTAACGTTGTCAGAATGTGTACGTATGCTTCTTTGTTACGATGACCGCTGTTAAGGTAAAGTATATTATTAGCAGGAATTTGTTTGGTTTTCCAGAATTCAGCCACAGCGATAGCCAAAGGGTTTTCCCAGACCGCCACAAATATGATATATGACACCCAAACAAACCTTAATAGAGCTTTTCCTGGATTAACTTCACAAAATAGATTTGTGGTTTACACGTACTAATCCATCTCCTCTACATCAGGGCACTGAGGTCGTGACAGGAGCGAGACTTCTGCCGCAGCATCCGGCCGCCTTTGTGGCGCTCTTGCTCGCGGATGCGCTCGCGGCCGTGGTGTGCTCGTGGCACCAGGCCTGACAGGAAGCGCTTGGCCCTGCTGGTAAGGCTTTGACGACGGCCACCTCCGGGTGATCCCTCGGTCCAGCCAGGCCCCAGGCTGTGGCCTCTGGCAGCCCTCACCGCCGTCTCCAGGAGCTCGCTAGTGCCGTGGTCCAGCGAGACGGAGAGCTCCAGGTACACGCAGTCGAACATCATGGCGTTGGAGTGGGCTTCTGAGAAAGAGCACAAGAAAGCAGGAAATCTGTAAAACTTCTTACTGAAATATCACAAGAGTTAATACTTTAGTTTATCTCTGCATTTTGTTGCGTGACCACTTGGGTCTTGACGACAACAATGGCCTGGTTTGAGTGGACAACTGCAACTGAAATAACCACTCTTTTCAACCGTGGTGAACAGAAAAGCATCTCCGAATGCACGGCACATCAAACCTTTTAGGTGGATGGGCTACAACAGCAGAAGACCATCAGGTCCCACTTCTCACAGCCAAGAGCAGGTATCTGAGGTTACAGTGAGGACAAATGAACATTGGACATCTGTGTCCTGCTCTGACGAATCTTAATTTCTGCCATTTCATTTCAGGTAGGGTCAGATTTTGGCATCAGCATGATGAATCCATGGACCTGACCTGCCTTGTCTCAACAGTCCAGGCTGGTGGAGGTGGTGTAATGGTGTGGGGAATGTTTTCTTGTTAGACCCTGGGCCCTTGCATACAAGGTAAATGGTGGAAATGCTAGATATTAGAAATGTGGTAGGTATTCTGGACCAGAATCTCAAAGGAATGATTCCAACACCCCGTGAAGTCATGGAGAAAAGCAAAAGTGGGTCTTAATAAAGTACCGGCCTTGAAAGAATCAAAAAACAACCTGGAAATGTCAGGACTTTTTTTTTCCCCCTCTCATCTTTAGTCGCAAAGGCCATCGTGATTCGGAAAACTTGTATTCCTTGGAAAAGAATCAGATAACCATTTCCGCATCCGCAAATCTTTTGTATTAATTTAAAAATTTTTATTGAGAGAGAGAGAGAGAGAGAGAGAGAGAGAGAGAGAGAGAGAGAGAGAGAGAGAGAGAGACTGCTTTCATGAATATTAA